>JAOVVB010143468.1:0-11991 GCA_028570985.1 Heterobranchus longifilis
GTTGTGTTTACACCTAAATACTTACACACACACACACACACACTCTCTCTCTCTCACGCACAGCTTCACGTTACAGAGTGGGAAGTTCCTCACATCAGCTTGACTCACGAAGAATGAGGAAACAGCCGGCAACATCAAACTCCGGGTGTAGCTAGCAGGTAAGCTCCGGTCCGGAACACCTCTGCACGCGGCTCGCACTCTACACACGGCGGTTCGGCTCCACCGAAGCTCAGGACTCATCTCTCAGACCCATGGCGGATTCTGCAGTCGGCCACAGCACGGCACGTAAGGAGCTTTCTGATTCTCTGCTGCTGTACAGTGTGTGATTAGACATCTGCAGACAACTATACACTAGAACAAACTATGCTGTTTACGGCCCTGTGTGTGTGTGTGTGTGTGTGTGTGTGTGTGTGTGTGTACTTGCAGGTAGGATTAATTAGGCGGTTAATATGCCTGAGGTGTACCAGGGGTTCCTGTACTTCTTGCAGTGAAGGCATCTTTTAATTACTGATCCAGCCATGAAAAGTTTTTTTTTTCTTAGTCAAAGATATTATTAAAGACTGAGTCTCTCTATCCATCTATCTATCTCTAATATACACACCGATCAGCCATAACATTATGACCACCTGCCTAATATTGAATAGGCCCATCCCATTGCCACCAAAACTGTAATGACCCCTGTGTCCTGAAACCTTTCTATCACAACCAGCGTTAACCTTTTCCTCAATTCGAGCTACAGTAGGTCGTCTATTGGATCGGACTACAATTTGCATCAGTAGTGAACCTTGGCTGCCTGTGACCCTGTCAGCAGTTCACCGGTTTTCCTTACTTGGCTCACTTTTCCTTGGTCCTGACCACTGCAGCCTGAGAACATCCCACAAGAGCTACAGTTTTGGAGTTGCTCTGACCCAATTGTCTAGCCATTACAATCCGGCCCTTCTCACAGCAGCTACAGTTTCAATATCTCGTTACAATGGTGGCTGGAGGTGGGTGGGATATATTAGGCAGCAAGTGAACCTTTTTTCTTCAAGTCGATGTGTTGGAAGCAGAACAAAAGTGGGCAAGAATAAGGATTTATAAGGATGGATAAGGAAGAGCCAACTTGTGATGGCTAGAGGACTGATGATTGATGGTTAATGCTGGTTGTGATGGAAAGTTGTCAGAACATTAGGCAGGTGGTCATAATGTTATGGCTGATCAGTTACGCTAGCAGGCAAATGTTCGGCTTTATTTTCTACATTCTAGAACAAAAACTAAGAAATATCACATCAGGTATATATCACCATAGGTAATTAAGTAAATGGCATTATGTAATTAAGAAACAACAACCACAAGAGTCAGTTGTTATTTTAAGATGAAAAGGTTTTCTGGAATAGTTCTTGCAAGAACAATATTGTCAAGTGCATTTGCAAAACTCATTAAGCACCAGGATTAAATTGGCTCTCATGAAGACAAATCCAAAATTTACTTCTGCTGTAGAAGAGAAGTTTATTCAGCCTCAAAAATCACCAATTAACATTACCTCGGATTAGAGCTGTTATGAAGGCTTTACAGATCATAAGTAGCAGACAGATGTTTGTGAGAAGTAGCGAGAAAATGTTTTTTTTCTTGTTTTTAAGCAATTAAAGTTTAGCTTTTAATACTTTATTAGTAATACTTTAGCAGTCCTAATAGCAACTAGGCTTAGAATAAAAGGTTTGACCAGATCGTGACTCCATTGATGTTTCATCCTTTTTTTTTTTTCCCGTTAAACTAAACTATAAATGGTTGAAAGAGGTACTGTATTTCGAGATTTCTAGCTGTTTGTCTCTGGGGGAGTCGTTCCTCAGACTGACCAACACTCTGGCATCTCTGAAATTTAGAAATGTCTGTGAAATTTTTACTTATATATTTTGTGTACTAGAATCTGAAAATAAAGAATCAAATAAGTCATAACAATGGAAATTAATTGTGGTACATACATTTTATCATAATACTCTGCATATGCAATTGTGGACAATATTTTGGGTGGTTCCTAGAGCCAGAATGTTTTTAAAATCTGGACTTTCCACCTATACAACTCATTTTTATTCCAAATAATTTTGTTACATTGTGTGAAGTCTAATTATATAAAGACATAAAGCTTAGATATAAGCTTTGTTGGGTTGTGATTTCCATCAAAAAAACCATCTGCGCCTTTCCTTATGCTTCATGTTCCTAAACCCCACTTTGAGAGCTTTTAGAAAACAAACCAAAAAAAAGAGCCCTTCCCTTCCAGAGTCAAATAATTTCCAAGTACCCATCCTGCACTCATCATGTTTAATTTCATGAGAAATGGTCTAAGTGTCCTCATTCATGGGTTTTTTTTTTTGTCCCCCTTAAGCTATTAGTGCACTTTAATCAAGCATTTTTCCACTCATTCACATGAATAGGGTGTTCTCCTGATTTGATTCAAATTGCAGTTGCAGCTTACATTATTTATATTTATTCTTTTTTTAGTGAATCGTGTTCATTCAAGTGACCAGTCGATCAAGCTTATGGTTCTGATAATTAAATAACAACTATAACAAGCTTTATACAGTGGAACTTCGGATTGCGATTAACACGCTTTGTGAGTGTTCCCCAAAAACAAGCAAAGATTTTTAATAAATTTTGACTTGGGAAAACGAACAAGTATTGGGTTACGAGTACCGAGTATCATGTATCATGCATGCGCTTCTTGTTTTTACGTTATATTTTGTATTAATTATTTTTATATATTTATTATTTTGGGCTGTGGAATGAATAATTAGAGTTTTCATTATTTCTTATGGGAAAATTTGATTTACGAGTGTTTTGGAATACGAGCCCAGAACGAATTATGCTCGTAATCCAAGGTTCCACTGTATTGGTTAATGGTAATCTCCTAATGGTACAGTCTGCAAATATGAATATTGTTTTTCTTTTTAAATGCTTTAAATACATAATCGGATTGTAAGTCCACTGATGTACTTTACAGCTTTACTCTGAAAACTAATTAAAGGTACACTACATGCACCTCCCCATGGAGAAGATACTGTACATATTAAAGGTACAAAAGTACATCTTTTGTAGCATCCAAGTGAGATGGAAAAGTACAGAGTGGAACCTTTAATTATGAGTGTAAAGTTACTCCTGAGCTCAGTCAGTAGTGCATTAGTAGAGTGCACCACCTGAGGGATTATAGATGAATGTCATTTGCATTACAGGTGGTATACTGTACCACCTGTAATGCAAATGGATATATAAATTTTAAAAAAGTAAAAAAAAAAGAAGGGTTTAAAGTCAGTGTGACAATCTGTGTAATTTCCACACAAATGAATCACGATACAAAACTGTGTCAAAATTCCCTTCATCTCTAATGAACAAAAATCAGAGAAGAACACATTGAGTTACTCTTGCATTAACCACTAACAGGAATCTGGAGTTGTATTGAAATCTGAGGCTGATGTGGCCTTCTGCTTTTGTAGCCTGTCCACCTCAAGTTTTGTCATTTTGTGTGTTCTGAGAAGCTTTTTTTTTCCTTTTCTTCACCACAGTTTTCAAGAGTGATTGTTTGAGTTACTACATCCTTCCTCTTGGCAATCCGGTCATTTTCCACTGATCTTTCTCCTCAAGGCATTTCCATTCACAGAACTGTCGTAGTTTTTGTTTTCTCCCAAACTGCCAACACAAACTCGTGAAGGGGTCTTACTGAAATGGACAGTCAACGTTGATATTTAGTTCAAATGCTAACAAATGTAGAAAGCAGGCCAACCCATGTTAATAAATGTGCATTAATGTAAAACCCCTAATATTTGCTGATGTGAACAGAAGGATGTCTTGTTAACAACAGTGTCATCGGGTTGACTCTAATGTAAACTAAACAAACCAGTCTGGGTGTGTTTTCAGGTGGCATATAAAGTGAGATGCAGTCAGTTTGGCGTATTAGTTTTCTTAGCGCATTTATTACACGTTGTAGTCATTTTGGAAGCAACAACAGAGATCCTGCCGAAGCTATGACGCAGTGCTATGTTCACAGCAGTTGATATATTGTGATGCATCTTGCCATTTTTTTATTATAATAAATGAAATAAAGCAGCTAACATGCAGAAATGTTATTTCTTTCTTTCTTTCTTTTTTTTTTTTTAAACCCACCACATAATCACAAAGACTTGTGTAGACTACATGTTACTATCGGAGACTGAAGTTTTAAGAGTCTTTGAAACTTGAGTGCTTGTATCTGGATTATAGATTATATATTGACACGTGTTATGTATGTGGCATTTTAATAGACACATTTGGATGCAGTTAAAGTGATATTAAAATATAAAAAAATTAAGATTTTCTTTTCCAGTGTTACATCGTGCATTTTTTTATTTAATAAGAGAATAATATAAATATATAATCAAATACAGCGCTGCTGATGGTTTGTGAGTGAACCTGTTAATAGTGAGGCTTATCATGTAAGACTAAATAATTAATATTATGGAAACTAACCTTCTGAATGTTCAATTGTATATCATAATAACGTCCACATGATCACTGATCTTTCCAAGGACGCATCCAGAGTAATAATAATGTACACAGGGATATAGGAAAGATCAATTTATTCACTTCCACACACACAAGTGCCTGAATATACTGCAGCACTGTTTTAAGTAAGAAACCCGATCCTGCCATAACAGAAGGAAGAGGCCGATACTCGCCCTAAAGAGGCCCCTCTTTGGAAGTGTTCATATCACACGAGGTCCATCTTTTGGTTTCCTATTCTGACGTGTTCATATTCAGCTGACACCCCTGTACCTGCTGACGAGAGAGAGAGAGAGCACGTCTAAACTGCTGACTTTTCCATTATGCACCCCAATGACTTTTCACAAGGTGGGACAGTGTCCTTGCTCCCTGACTAAGCAGAATATGCTCGTCCTGTTTTGGGTCATGTGTCAACCCTAGGGCTGTATAATAATGTTTAATTCATTAAGGGAGCTAAAAAACCGTAACTGTACTTAATTGCTCAGCTCTAGGGAGAAGGTAATTCCTAGAAAGCAGTCTCTCGTCTGACTTCTGCTTTGTTTTAGCGTGACATTCTTTTAGTCTGTGTGCATAAGACCCTGTTTCTAACACCACAGATTGATTTCTGTTTCTTAATATCGCACAGTTTGGCTTCAGTTGAAGGTCACAGCTCAGGAGGATGCCTGGTACTCTGTCCATCCGTGAATTATTTACACCATGTCTTGCACAACTGCTCACTTCAGACAATAGGTATCGAGACATTTACGCACAGGCGGTTATTAAAGCCCTGTCTGAAATGTGCAGTAACGTGAAACACACACACTCACTTGTTCACATAGGCATGTTGTGCCGCTGCAGTAGCAGACATTGCTTGACAAAACACTTATTGTCAGTGTGTTTGTCTGACTAACCAGATTGTTAGGGGAACATGGCATGTGATCACAAACTAACCAACAGGACTTGACAATGCCTTTCATATACTGCATAGTGCTAATCCCTTGACCACTAAACCTGACCATTTTTCTATAAGGAAAGATGGTGTAGTTCAGGCACTCTTGGATCCTGAGTTCACACTAATGAGCCACTGATGGCTCTCCTTGTTTGTCTTCTCTAGGAGAGTTCTTGAGTCCACCAGATGATAGAGGCCAGGCACAATAGCAGCTACAGTTGTTTGTGGCGCTTTTTGTGCTCCTGAGACTAATAAATCGGATCTCTGCTGTAGCACTGTCTGAGAAACTCTCTCAAGCCATCATTTGGATTTGTCACAATAAAAAAAAAAAAGAAAAAAGACAGGGGTTGGGTCAGACAGACAGACGGGAGGGGCAGACGAGGGGGGAAAAGAGATGGACAGACAGGAGAGGAGAGACAGACAGAAGAGACAGAGACAGTTTGTGTATTTTGTATCTGGGTGAGTAATACTGCATGTCTCTGGGATTAACTTAGTGTCTGACTGACTAAACTGCAGGCAGGTGAAAGATTCACATTGAATTTCAGTATTATCAAAAGATGGCTGTGATGCTTTGCCCTTTTAGAGGAATTTCTTTCACCAACTTAATGGCCGCTCGAATCCTTTCCAGCATAAGGAACGCAAATCTAAGCTTTAAAAGCCTCAGAGATTGAGTAAATATCATAAATATAGATTTATCCACAGACCTTGGCCAGAAGACCTTGATGTGAATTTCCTATTAAAATTAAATTTTATGTCTAAGACAAAGCAATGCAATACATGAAATGTAAAATGCTTTATATTATTATTTATTTAATTTAATTAAAATTTATTTTGGGGGAATTTGGAACGTGGCTTTACATAGCTGCCTTCCGTAATAGTGTGTGTGTTGTTCTTTTTTCCTTTTAGATTGTGGGTTAAACATTACTGAAAAGCAAGGCTAGTTTAAGTTTATTCAGATGAACCTGATATGACCCCTTGTGGAATAAAATGTATTCAGTTTTGAAACTTTTAGGAAAAAACTGAAATATTAGAGAGAAAAGGGAAACTTGGCCACCCACTTGCAGGGATTCTTTTAGGCATGAGTCAGCAGTCTTCAGTTCCATCAACACCCTTCTCACGCTTGTTATCAAATAGCATCATCTGTCTTTGTGTATATCTCTCTCGCACACACACACACACACACGCGCACACACTCTCTCTCTCCCTTACTGAGAGGTATAAAGAAACTCAGTGTTTTAACGTCACTGTGTACTTTATCTTTGCTACAGTGTACAGTCATTGGCGACTGGCCAGTACTGGTGTGAATTACTGGGTTGCGTGTAGACATCGTTGTAGACCATCATGTGCATGCATGTCTAAGTTTCCATAGCTGAAGTTATGGAATTATATTTCCTAGATGGATATTTTAGTTAATGTATTTGCTATATGGGTGAAAAATATTTATTCACACATTGACAGGCAGCGTAACATTTACAGCACAGCCACTTATTAGCTAAATTTGTTTAGAATTGTAACAAAATCAGAAAAAAGATAAAGAATTCAGTATATTTGTAAAATCGCAATACAAATGAAACTGGCACGTGGGTATCGTGATATCATATCAGGTGGTCCCTAGTAGAGCTTCACAAATAATTTAAGAAAAAGAAAAAACCGATCTTGATTCATAAATGCAATCTCATTTCTGAATGATGCCGATTCACTTGCATGTATTTCCCTGCATTTACATATTTACTTATTTAAATGATGGCATTCCTATATCTATAATGCTATAATAAATTCAATACTGTAAACTATGTACACTATTACTCAAAAGCTTGATTATTTCTTTCTACATTGTAAAGCAACGACTCTAATCCAAGTTTCAATTAACAAATTGGTTATTTTTGAGGCTGGTAACTCTAAATGAAACCTAAATGAACTTCTCCTCTGCAGCAGAGCTAAGCTTTGGTCTTGCTTTCCTGGGATGGACTTCATGAGAGCCGGTTTCATCATGGTGCTTTATGGGTTTTGCAAATTGAATTCGATTTTATTTATGTAGCGCTTTTAACAGTCATTGTCTCAAAGCAGCTTCACAAAAAAAATAAATAAATTTGAAAAGAAAATTTATGGAAGTGTGTATGTGTGAAAAAAATGTGTCTAGATAGTAATGAGATTGTCCCTGATGAGCAAGCCAAGGGTGAAGGCAACAATGGCAAGGAAAAACTCTAGATGGCAATATGAAGAAACCTTTGCAAGAACTATTCCAGAAAGGCTGACCTCCGTGTCTTAAAATAACAACGTTGTTGTTACTTAATTAATTAATTCCATATGTTATTTTATAGTTTTGAAATCCATAGTATTGTTGTAGAATGTAGAAAATAAGTCACTAAACACGAACCAAGAAATTTGCAAGTGATCCCAAACATTTGAGCGATAGTGTATTTAATTTCAAGCTACATGACCTTTACCTTTAACATTTTAGTTTAAATGGTAAGACTGTTTTGGGTTTTGTTAAATAGAAGAGTCAAAGAGTCTAAAAATCTGGTAATCTGAAAGTATCACAGTATACTGTATAATTACGTACAGTACCTGAAATATTTTTAGTTGGCTTACATTTATCATTATTATAAAAAAAGAAGAAAAAAAACGGACAAATTGCACATCACACAGTGTTTAGTTCCTGTTATTACTTATCAGTTATAAACTGCGGCCTTTAAACCAGCTTCCCTTTTGCTTTCTTCTAAAAGGTTATCCAATAAAATATCGCAGCTTGTCATGTAACCACAGAACCAGAAAAGTCACGTCCACTATCCAGTGGCAGAAAACTTACATAAACATCTGTCAAATAAACATCTTCATGCATGAAGCCTCATCAAACAGCCATTAGTTTATTTTATTTTATTTTTTTTGGCAGAAAAATGTCAGATTAAATCAAGACCTTTTGACCAATCAGACTGAAGGATTTAACAGCACACTGTCATCATTTTGTAGACACGTGTGTGTTTGCTGAAGGTCCCATTTCAGATTCCATCCCCCTCGATGAGGCTTGTTACTCGCCCCAGAGGTGTTCAGTAGGCTTAAAGTCACAGCTCTGTGCAGGCCACTATCTTCATGGAGCTTGATTTGCATTAATGGACATTGTCATACTGGAACAATTCACCCCTCCTAGTCCTAGTAAAGGAAAACTGTAATGCAAACGGTATACAAACTGTACAACTACATGCAGCAACAGTTTCGGCTGAAGATCTACGTACGGGTGTGATGGCCTGGTGTCCATATACTTTTGAACATAGTGTATTGTGTACAGTATATACAGTACGTGAAGTACTATATACATAAGCATTATTATACATGTTTACTTCCTTTACTTTGAAAGCTGAGTACTGATCCATATTTTTGTGTATCCATGTTTACAGAGAACAAAACGGATGAACATGTAACTCATCCTGAGTACATAGCCTTCGGCCTGGTGCCCGTGTTCTTCATCCTAGGCTTGCTGGGCATGTTCATCTGCCACATACTGAAGAAGAAGGGCTATCGCTGCACCACAGATGCCGAGGACCCTGATGAGCCCGAGGCTGAGGAGGAGAACAATCTGGAGGACAAGGGTAGGGAGGAGGTGTTTGGATTCTGGGACTGGGTTTTAACAGCGTGGACATGAGTCTGTGTGTGGTGCTGTACGTCTGCTCCTGCCTCTTCCTCATGCTCCTCTTCTTCTTCTTCAAAGTCCGATCCAGGAGGTGGAAACTCCGATACTCCCGCCTCCACGTCTGACCGGAACACACCAGACCGGTTTAACCCCGAACACACCGGACTGACCCAGACCACAACGGTTTAACCCGGACCAGACAAAGCGGTGTGTTCGGGGTCTGCGGAGGTTAAAGTGACTCTGTGGGTCTCTCAGCTGTTCGTATTTTGTTCGTACCTGCAGTCAATGTTCATCATCTGACGGGACAGGTGTATTTACAGAAGCAGTTTTAAACCCCTGGACCATGTGACCAGGTGTGTGTCAGACCTGGATTTAAGCCTCCCAAATACCCCCTCACCACCAACATGGAGCTGGTTCTGTTCCGGTTCGTGCATCTCATTTCAGTGGTGGAAGAAGTTCTCCGAGGTTTTACCGAAGGTCGCCGTCACACCTGAGCTGCTCGGTCCGTTTTAATCGAAACCCTGGAGAGTTTCCTCAGATAGCTCGGTTTGTTTGAGCTGCTGTGAAAGCTGACTCGGACTCTGGTGCGGGCCAAACCACCGAGCTCTGGTTGAAAACGGGGGTCTCGGAGTTTGTGGTGTGAAAAGCAAACGAACCAACCACAGGATTTTATGATAGAAGATACGTGATTTTAGTACGTTTTAAACGCTAAACTACTAATGGATCCATCTGCTGATCGTGACGTGTGTTCAGTATTATTGATCTGTACAGGGAGCCGCAGGGACGACCCGGAAGCTGGCGTCGCCGTGGGTTCCCTCGTCAAAAAGTCTGCGGGATTTTTGAATTGGATTTTGGATCATTACAGAAAATAATCTCTGTGGAGAACACAAGTTAATGATACTTACATGTTTTAGTCTAGCGAGATAATCTCTCGCTATAAAGGAACTACACCAACGGTCGCATTTCTCGGCCCACGTCACCGTCGCCACGACTAAACTGACGAAGACGTTTAACGTCCTCGACAACCTCTGTAGTCTCATTTAGACGCTTGTTAGCAACCGCCTTTTTAAACACGTAAAAACTTTAAAATGCACCAGCGAGGGATTTACAGACGTGTTTTATGTCGTAGAACAAAACGTTAAAATCTCTGCAGCTTGTGTTAAACACAGACCTTATTTCAGACGTCTAAATAAAAACACATTCAGAAAACACACTGACTTCCAGACGAAGGGACAGGAAGTGCTAATATGCTAACTCATTTCCACGTTTTGGAACTACAAACTTAGGCGCCCTATACTTGGAACGATCATTATAATCCCATAAGGTTCCTATGCAATGGAAACGTTGTTCACTGCTCCAGTAAATAGGACGAACCTCAGATACCTCTTGACAACGGGAGATATTTATAGTCCCTCAGCTCACCTTCGGCTCTTGTCTGTCAGTTTAACTTTGAAAAAGAACGCTATGAAGAGTATTTCCCAAAAATGTTGATCTATTCCTTTAAACCCTAACCAAAGATGTGGCAGATCAGAAAACGCTGATGTTAATTATTTTTGTAGCAATAGTTCTTATAGTTGCACAATCTATCTTATAGTTTTTGTAAGAGGGTTGTGTTTTTTCAGGGTCAGTCATGTGTGATGCTCCTCGGAGCAGACAGAGGTTAAGTATCTTGTTTAAAGGTCTTTTTCAGAGACTGAAAAGCTGAGCAGAGGGAGGACCTGTGACCCTGAGAGACAGCCTCTCTAACCACCCTGCCACCCTGCTGCTTACAGGGGAAATCACAACGTCTTCCAGGAGAAAATGGCACAAAACACACTGGACAACGTAGCACTGTTGGTCACATCGCAATGAATTTGAGTCTGATACATTTGGTGAAGTTAGGACACCTTCTGCCATTGATTTCTGTTTCTCTATTATTTTAAAGGCCCCATATTGTAAAAAGTGAGTTTTCCATGATTATAAAACAGGTCTACGTGCTATAAATACTGTCAAAGTATCAATATGGTCAATCCACAGAGAAATGCACACATCCCGTATTCAGAAACTGTGCCTTTAAACGAGCCGTCAGGACTTCTGTAAAGTTGTGATGTCACAACTATATTATATATAGGTAGAAAGTGTCGTTACAGTCATTTCCCAGCTGCAATGACGGTGCACAGAGACGCCGAGAGAGCAGATGCGGAAGACCCGGAAACGCTGACCAATCACAGCAGACTGGGGGTTTTTCAGGAGGGGGTCTTAAAGGGACAGGCACTAAAACAGAGCGTTTCAGACAGAGGGTGAATACAGGGATATTCAGACAGACAGGATGAGAAAATGTTTGTTTTTTTTAACATTAAAGCATGTAAACATGTTCTAGTAGAAAGTATGAACCTTAAAGATGAGCATAATCTGTGTCCCCTTTAAGAGCAGCAGGTAGCAAATCATGAAATCTCTCAGGGAAGAACCTGCTGAGAGGAGGCTATACATGGAGATATCTGCTTTTACATTTCATTTAACTTGTGAAAATCAGACACATGCTGTAGTCCCTTTTTTAAAATATGTTCATCAAAACGTAAGTCGGAGTCAGCCCTTACCTGTAGAAGCAGCCCCATCTGTAAACCCATTCATCATGAAGGAGAATTACTCAATGACAAATCTCTCGCGCTGCTCTCTGTGAGTGCGTCTGCAGATTGAATACACAAACGGGGCCACATGTTCCATCCCTGCTCTTTAGCCAAAGTCATTTGTGCCAATGTCAAAAGTGATAAATGGGTTATGTGGCGCCTATGAGAGAAAGCAGTGAATTTTTATAATGTATTAAAGAGGAGCGAGAGGGCGAGCAGGCGAGCAGGCAGGGAGGGATGGAGGACGGGAGCGGAGCTGGAAAAGTGGGCTGTCATGCTGTAGTGCTGTGCTGTAGGCAGGGGACCTCTGTCACACACAG
>JAOVVB010143478.1:0-7500 GCA_028570985.1 Heterobranchus longifilis
CTTTTATACTTTAAGTAGTTTTGAAACCAGTACTTTTACACTTTTACTTGAGTAAAAAGCTTGAGTTGATACTTCAATTTCTAAAGAAGTCTTTTTAAACCCTTGTATCTATACTTCTACCCAAGTAATGAATGTGAATACTTTTGACACCACTGCCGATCACTCAGGATGCCCTCTACCCCAGGCCACAATAGACACACCTCACTTGCCCTATTATTATTACAAATATGTGTCGAAGCTGGTGTGTGCTGCATTAAAAAGTCAGGGATGCATTGTAGAGCCAATCCAGGGCAGAAGATCAGGGAGATGGGGTGCAGAGAGATCGCAGGAAGGCATGAGCACCCGAGCCCACACGATTTTCTCCCATAACTGAACCAACCAGCACCGGACGGGGTCCGGTCCACTCGCGCCCACTGGGGACCCAAAGCAAGCAGAATTTATTCATTTACTAATTAGTATCATTGTTTTTTATTTCCCCCTTCCTTTCTTCCTTCTTCTTCCTTTCTCTCTCTCCTTTCTCCTCCCTTCCCTCCTCTACCTCTTTCTCGGGCAAAGAAGCTGGAGTCATGACTGTAGGGGAGTGATGAGAGATGATCAAGAGTGTGAATCTGGTGTATTATCATGTATGGAAGTGGACAGGTTTTCCATGGAGATGTAATCTATTAGTGAGAATTTCCAAGTTGCAATACGTATGTTATTCATTGATTTCCAGTTCATGAGGATAGTCTTTTTGGCAATAGTTAGCAGGAGTAATTTATTGTTTGTGTAGTTTAAATTGTTTGTGGATGTGTCACCTAGTGTACAGAGGGAGGGGGACATTGGGATGTGACACCTCATAAATATAGATAATGATTCGGTGACATTTTCCCAGAATTTTTAAATTGGGGTGCAATGCCAGATGGCGTGAAGATAGGTGTCTAGGCTGTTTTGTGTGCAATGGCATCCAGAAGGACCCCACCAAGGTCACTGACTGGCCACCACCCTCTTCAAGGCGTGAACTCCATTGGTTACTGCATTGGTTACATTGGCCAACTTTTATTGCAGCTTCATTCGAAATTATAGCACGGTGGCGGCTCCTCTTATGGCACTCACCTCTTCCAAAACTCTGTTCCGATGGAACTCACTGGCCGATAAAGCTTTTAAGGAACTCATCTTTCCTGACCCCGTCCTCCAGTTCGTCTTGGAGGTAAAATCGTCCTGAACGAAATTATGGCATTGGGGACCGTGAACTTCTGGCAGTCAAGTTGGCACTCGAGGAATGGAGACATTGGTTGGAGGGGGCGGAACATCCTTTCCTCGTTTGGACGGACCACCGAAAACTTGAGTATTTAAGGACGGCAAAGAGAATAAACTAACGCCAGGCTGTTGCTGTTCTTCTCTCTCTTTCAGTTTACGTTGTCATACTGCCCTGGTTTCAAGAATACCAAACCCGATGCCCTCTCCTGACAGTTCTCTACCCATCAAGACACGTCCACGCTAGAAACAAACCTTCCCCCTCACTGCCTCGTTGCAACTACCCGACTTGACGTGGAGCACCTTGTCCAGCAGACCCTCAAGCAAGAACCAGGCCCAAGTGTTGTTCCCCCAAACAAACTCTGTGCCTCCGTGCACCCTCAAGTATTGGACTGGGCTCACGGTTCCAGATAAGCTTGCCAGCCTGGAGTAGCACGCACTCTTTTCAGAGTGGCCCAGTTCTGGAAGGCATTTTGCAACCTCATCTGCGCCAACCCAGCCTCTCATCTGGATTTTACCCTCAAACTAACGGCCAAACTGAACGGATGAACCAGGAACTTGAGAAGTCCTAAGGTGCATGGCTTCTCGGGACCCATCCTCTTGGAACCGCTTCCTCCCCTGGGTCGAGTATGCCCACAACATGCTCCCAACTTCTTCCACAGACATGTCCCCTTTTCACTGCTGCCTAGGTTATCAACCACCCCTCTTTTCTGCCCAGGAAGAGGAAGTTGGCGGTTCCCTCAGCTCTAATCTTTGTCCGTCGCTGCAAAAGGACATGGCAGCGGGCCCACAATCAGCTTTTGCGCACCGTAAGTACCTTCCAGTGTCACGCTAACCGTGACTAATCATCAGCTCCCAGGTATCACATCGGCCAAAGGATCATGCTATCTACACATGACCTTCCCCTCAAGACCACCTCAAAGAAGCTCCTTCCTAGATTCGTTGGTCCCTTCAATATCAACCGCATTATCAACCCATGCTCTGTCCGACTTTCGCTACCCCTCACCATGCACCAAATCAACCCCACTTTCCACGTCTCCCAGATACGCCACCTGGCCCCTTGCCCACTGTCTACACCTTCCCAACCTCCCCCACCCCCCTGACTCATAGACAGGGGCGAAGCCTTCACAGTCCACAGGCTCCTCAATTCTCGCCACCGCAGGCGTGGTCTCCAGTATTTAGGAGACTGGAAGGGTTACGGCCCAGAAGAGAGAAGCTGGGTACCCGCCAAATTCATCCTGATCACCGATTTTCACAGACTCCACCCCAAAGCACCTGCTAGAACGCCTGTGGGCGTTCATGGGGGGGAGGATACTGTCACGTCACGTCAAGCCACAGCGTCGCCATAATCACCTGAGCACTCCCATTCTATGCTCCCAACCACTCCTTTCATCTCACCGCCTCACCTCCCGCTCTCCACACACCTGTACTCTATCAGTGATAACTTATCATGCTCATTTAAGCCACCCGCTGACACCATCACGTCGCCAGTTTATTGTGTGCCTTACCAGCCCCAATATACCAGCGTTATCCCTCGTCTCAGCCTGCCGTTATTGACTTCGCTTTGTTTTCTGACTACGAATTTGCCTTCCGTTATTGGATTAGAACCGTTTGGATATTTCCCGTTACCGACCACTTACCTGCCACCGACCACGAATTTGAATAACGGGCTTCCTCTCGTCTCTCCGGCTTCGACCCTCGTCCGCTTAATGACCACAATTTATCCTCGCTTCTCGTCGAGCTCACACTGTTTTTCCCACTCGGCTCAAGCTCCTCTATTCCACGTCGTGGTTCTGTATTACAGCGGGGCCTTTCCTACTCAGAGCGCAACGTGGAAATCACGCCAAGGCATTGAACTACCACCCTGGCGACTCAGTCAGTCACAACCACTGAAAACTCAATTTCTGTCCATAATCAACTGTCAACATCCCCCTACCGAGCCTGACAATGTGAACAAATTTCTGAAATGAATCCCATTTTAAACAATTTCTGTCCAGTGTAGGGAAATATGTGGAGTACTTTATACTGTATGAGTTGCAGATTAGCATTATTTGTAAATTATTTATCATTCGGAAGAAAAGTGGTGATAAGATGGTCCGAAAGTGTTTATAAAACTCAGCAGGGAAGCCATCAGGACCTGGTGCTTTATTAGTTGGCATAAGTTCTAAAGCAGACAAAAGTTTATTAAGTGTTATGGGTGATTCCAGGCTGTTTTTATAATATTCACTGAGTTGTGGTAAGTTGATACTACTGAAAAATAAGTTGATATCCCTTGGCTTCCTTAGGTCTTTCTCTGATAAATATAAATTCTTGTAAGAACTATAAAATATTTGGTTTATTTCTTCTAATGACCTTGTGGACTTCCCTGCCGAGTCCTTAATGACTAAGATTGTTATTTTTTCCTTATTTCATTTAATTTGATTTGCCAAGTATTTGCCAGTGATGGAAGTCTTCTTGCCTTAGTCTATAATAAAAAATTGAGTATGATTATTAATTATTTCATTAAGTTGAAATTGATATCTTCTTAATTCATTCTGGGTTTCTTCAGTTAGGTTTTTTATTTTATGAACAGAGAAAAAGATCATTTTTCCTCTTAAGACTGCTTTCCCTGCTTCCCACAAAAGAGATGGAGGTAACTCTGAGGAGTCATTCATCTCTAGATAGCATGCCCACTTCTTTTGATATAATTGTAAAATTCAGAGTCTTTTAAGAGAGATATATTAAATCACCATCTGGTAAAAGGTTTGTGTGGGCTGGTTCCATGCCATTTAATTGTTATTGGAGCATGGTCACTAATGACAATTGACTGTATCTTTATATCAAAGATGTTTGGTATGATAGAATTACTGGTAAGAAAGAAGTCAATATGAGAATATGAATGGTTAACTGGAAAAAAAAATATTTTTTTATTTTAGAATTTGGATGCTGTAGTCGCCAACTATCACCAAGTCAAATTGTTTTATAATTTCTGTGGATTTCCAAGTACGTATATTGCTCGAGATGCAGACGCACACTCTCTGCCTTACATAGAAACTCCGCTCTGTCGCGATTCCTTTCAAAGGTAAAGTGCAGGTTCATTTGTTTTTGTTTTCTTTACTTTACTAGCAATAACGTGCTATGCAGTAGTGATGGGAAGTTCAAATCATTTTTGTGACTCGGTTCTTTGAATCTCGTTCATCAAAATGACAAATCTTTTTTTTGAGTCATTTCGTTCTTTTGATCAGAAATAAATTAAAATGTTGCATTTTCAATAAAAATACCCCCAATACGTCTGCATACACAAATTTTGGCTATAGTTCCAGTTATGAAAATATTACAATGCAACTAAGAACATATTATAATAAACAGAATGAGCAGCTCACCTCTCAAATCCAATCTGAGCCGTTCGTTCTTTTGAATCTATTGCACTGCATAGCGTCTATGGGAGTCATGTGACAAAGGAACGAACGACTCGAGACTTGAAGACTCATTGCTGAGAATCGTTCAATACTGTTTCCTGTGTACTGCACTGCATAGCGTCTATGGGAGTTATGTGTCAAAAAAACTAACGACTTGAGACTTGAAGACTCATTGCTGAGAATCGTTCAGTACTGTTTCCTGTATATAACATACGAAGGTTTTGCGATGCTTTGCGCATGCGCACCCAATAGAAAATGAATGAATCACTCTCCGAGACTACTCGTTCATCTGAGTCATGTTAAAGATTTGTTCAAAAAGAATGAATCGTTCATGAACGACCCATCACTAGTGTGAATCGCCCTGGATTTGTGTATGTATTTTTGAGACTTTGCTGCCAGCAACATGGGTCATTCGTGCTCTTTGGCCGACTTCACTATTCAACCAATCACAGCCCTCCAGGAGCACATCACTCAAGTAGCTTAGCTTTGCACACCCTTTGCGCAATCTGAGTTACAACGGAAATTAAGTTTTACCTACTCAAACCAAGAACAGGATGCACATGTAAGTTAATACTTTATTTCATAATGTTTCATTAATGAACTTCGCTGAGAATGACACTGCTAACCACTTTATTATCTTCATGAGCACTTCACTGTCATTACATGGTTGTCAATCAAGACAGTCACAGATTTTAATGTGGAGAATAAAATTTTCTATGGGTCACAGGGTATTCTGATTTATCTGAATACCACCAGATGTGTGTGAAGTTTTGGACGATGAACATTTTTTTGCACCGAAGATGTAAAGAGCTTGAGTAGCTAATCAATGTTTTAACCAGTGCATAAGTGTTTTTTATCCAAGTGTTACTGTTTCCTATTCAGTTGTTACTCTCGCTCTTGATGTCTAGGGGAGATAGGAAGCTGACAAAAGAAAAATAAGAAAAGGAGGGATGTTAATATAATAAAGGCTGTCACTGATTGCTACCAGGGGAGTGAATGAATGAGGCAAACTCGAGACTTAATTCTTAAAATGATGCATAAACTTATACTAATCATATAAGAGGAAACAAAATTAATTTACTGCTATAAAAATGGATTACAAAAGCTTGTGTGAATTTGTGTATAAGATTTCAAAATATATACAAGTAATTATGGCTGTAAAAAAAATTGTACAAGTAATTATGGCTGTATTTAAATTAACTTTTCGATATATACAAGCTTTGGTACGTAATGTATCCGTAACACACCCAATTCTCCATAGTTACAGTGGAAACCAAAAGTGCAGGTAAAGAAGGATATGATATTTACATAAAGATGCAAAAGATTTAAACTGAAAATTTGATGATGGGAGCCATGAGCGGAGCTTAAAGCAAAGAAATAAATAAAACAAAAACGCCTTCTAACTTTTACGTGGCAGTCAATCTAATTTAATAAACAAAACGAAAACAAAATCTGGGTGTAGGGTGCCCGCTAACTACACTGATGAACCAAACATAAATACAAATACTAGCTCCCACTGCTAACTAGTGTTTCTAAACAAATTCTCACTTTGCTTATGTAGACCCTCGGACATACTAACCTCTGCTCGACACCATGAATTGGAGATTAAGTCCAACAACTCGTACTGATTGAAGAAGTACAGTAGTAACCAACACGTAGCGCAGTCAAATAAAAACAACACGCAAAGAACACAGAGCGTAGGTACAAACTATCACCAGCTAACCGCCACAACATTCGAAAACCGTAACAATGTGAATAAAAGAAATAAGAATATTTTGTGAATTTATTGTTTATTTAAAAAGGTATACTCTGATTTATTGTATATTCATTACAACTGAAGTGAAATATTTTCTGATTGCCTTTGACGTTTATGAAAATTATAGAATCTAATATTTCAAATAGAATCTAATGTTATTAGTGTCTAATACAGACATTAATAAAAAAAAACTTTATTCTTCTTAAACTAGCCAAAGTTAAAACAGCGATCAAATATCTGACTTTTGAAGACCATTTTTTCCCAATGTGTCAGTCACAAAAACAGAACCTATGGCAACAAGAATATGTCTCAAGTCCAATAATAAGCATTCGGATGGCTTCATAGGTGTACGTCCAGTCCTTTTGGAATTCAATGTTTAGAGCACAGATCTGACCAAACATCACTCCTAAAGCTGCTGCATAAACAAAACTCATATGATTGCAGTAAAGCAGAATTAAAAATAAATTTAATTGAATAGTTAGTAGTAAAAACTTTTTTTTAAAGTAGAAAGAGCCTAAACTCATTCATTACACATCATATATATATATATATATATACACACAGTTGTGCCTAAAATTATTCATACCCCATGGACAAATCCAATTTTCATTATATATAGAGATTTTAATAGGTGAAAAATAGAACTATATATATATACTTTTTATTTTTTATTATTTTATTTTTCATCTATTAAAATCTACTTTGGTGAAACTTCCATTGTATTCAACATATATTAGTTGCTATGCACGACTCCACATATGTGTTAGCTAAACTTTATTTGTATACCAATAGATATGGCCAGGTATTCTCATCTGGGTCTGTTCAAAATGAATCATACCCTATTCCCAATAACTTTTTTTGGTGAAAGTGTACGTGGTTTCACACTCCAGTGACTATAATCAATTTTATCAATTGAAGTGTAATCAATTAAGGCCGGATAAATGGTATACACACACACACACAGAGATGGCCTAGGTTAGGTTTATAAGGTCTTGATGTGGTCCTGATGCTTTACCCTTTAAATTAAACTGTAAATCTGTAGTTTTTTTAAATCTGTAAATTCATAGCTAATAGCTCAGATTGGCCTCCACGGACCCTAGTTGGACTACAGAG
>JAOVVB010143506.1:0-11990 GCA_028570985.1 Heterobranchus longifilis
GGTTCATACTTGTATTTTGGGTTTCTACTAGAACATGTTTACATGCTTTAATGTTCAAAAAACATTATTTTTCTCATGTCATAATTCTAAGAATTTTCTTCTGCAGGTGAGGACTGAGCAGTATCCTATACGTTCATGGCAGAGAGTGGGCCAATGGGAAAAGTCGGGGATTCATGAACATTAGTACGTTCGAATAGTTTGACAGGGCGGTACATATCAGACACTAAAAAGAGTCATTCAAAAAGATTTGTTTGTTCATTTTTGCCCGTCAGCTAGCTTGCTCAGTGTTGCTCTGGGAGTTTTCCTAAATCACTCCTAAACTAGGACTCCTTGCTAGAATTAGGATAGGATAGAAGTTAGGATCTCTCTGAGAGTATTCTCTGAACATTTGTGAATACAGCATGTTAGCTTTGTCCTCATTGCAATTTGAAGCCTCGATCATTTAAAACCACTACACTTCCTTGTGAAATATAATGATTAGAGTCCTTTAGAAATCTTTTTTTTTTATTATTATTGTGTGACTCTATTTACAATTTAGACATAAAATTAAAAAAAATTCTTGTGCAAAATTCCTAATATGTTAGTTAAAGTATGCATTTTAGTCGTGTCCCCAGGTTTTCACTCAGTCCTGTTACCCTGACACACCCCCCCCCCCAAAAAAAAAAGATTTGGAAAATTCCACAAGTCACATGATCAATCAGGAAGTAGCATCATCTGAGTCTCCTGACGTCCATGCAAAGACCAAAAGTAAGTTATCTCACTTTATTTTCTATATTTCTGATAGTATTGTAACTAAGTATGATTGAGAATGTCAATCTCACCGTACACAGTCCAGTTACCTAAATAATTCCTTACATGTTATTATGTTTGTTTTTTGGTGTGTTGTCATGCTATTAGCTATTTAGCATTGATGCCATGTGTCTACATTTCATGTATTTGCTAATGTGCTTAAAAACTCATGTTACTTCCAGTCTTGTTAATCATCTTCCCATTTAAAAAACGTTAAAAAAAAAGTTTTTAAAAAAGCCTCAGATTTACCATTACACATTTTGATTAGTTAAACGTGTGTTATTAGATACAGTGCTGAAAAAATCATACAACATTAAGTTTAATTTTGAAATGTTAGAACATGCAAATGGCACAGATCTGACAAAAAGGCCCTACAGCCTCACAGAGAAGCTAGCATGGCTGTAGACTCTTAATTATTTTTGGAGGCAATTTTTTTTTTTATTGGATAGTTGACAGTCAAGAGATGAGGGGACAGAGAGAGGCCACACCATCTAGGACACCAGAATGCTATTTTTTGCTTTTCTGTCACATATTTATATTGATCTTATTGACTCTGGGTTTTTTCATATTGTTCAGTATCCAGGACTGAAATTTAAAAAAGATGTCACACCTCACAGAATGTAAGCCCCGTGCAAGAACATTTATTTGACAAAAATAGCGAAATGATAGAATACAGCTCAAACTGACTTTAAAATACAACAAAGCAGAGATGGAAATATTACAAACCTGCCACCTTGTGGATTCATGGCTACATACAGGACATGAGCCCCGGCTGAGATATCTGTCCTCTCTTTACACAGAGTTTAGTCCCTGAGTTAACTTAGTGACCTAATTCTCATAGGTTCATTATTTATATTATAATAAAATATATATATTTATGTTTGCACATATCTTCCAGCTCAGGTTCAGAAGCATGTTCACAGATGTGGTCCACATTCACATCTGCAAACCTTAAAGTAATAACTCACAAAAATATCAAAAGCAATTAGAAAATTGTGGATATGAGCATTATTGTACATGCAATACAGTGATCATATTGTTTTTAAACATCAGTTTTTTGATTCAGATTTTAAGGCGAGATGGGAGAGCGCAGAGTCATTTTGGAGAGAGAAGAAGAGGAGAGGGGTGTTGGCCTCAGCAGAGGAAGGTGAGGTCGCTCTTCCTGCAGCCCACCTGGCAGCACACGGTGGTCAGTATGTTATTAATATCCCGTCTGGTCAACTCAGAGCCCGCGCTGCTGCCGCTCAGGCTCTCCAAACTGCTCTGCTCCGCTGTGGGCAAACCTGCAACAACAACACATTAAATGTTAAAGAAACACTTGTTCCAACAGGGGCGGACTTTACCATTAGGCAAGGTAGATAACTGCCCGAGGCCCAAAACAGCTATAGATTTATTATGATGTTTAGATATCGTCGCTGTCGGGCAGAAACCTCATGTTTCCCTATTTTGTCATTTTAATTTTTTTTTCTTAAATCAGTGCTCTTGGTCACCCTTTATGTCTGTCTGTTGGTTTTACCAGTACTTAACCAATAAAAAGTATTAAAAAGACTGACTTTGTCTGAGGTAAATAGCTCAATAAAATGTTTTCAAATTAACCATTTTTAATTTACTGAAAAGTAACTGTTTTGGACATACAAGGTTTTTGCCCGACAGCGACGATATGAAAAATATTAGAATTATGTTACTATTCTAACTCATTTTGCAAAGCACTTAAAAAAATATTCAACTCAACTGTACAGCCTACTATTTACTGTGTACTTCTACTTCAGAGGAAAACATTATACTACTACATTTACCTGACAGAGAAATGTTACTGTTTTTTGTTGCAGGTTCAGAATTTACTCACAAAATATAACCATTAAATATGATGCATTATTATTCATTAAACTCTCCAGCGTTATATTAAAGTTGGAAGTTCCACCTTAAGTACATTGTGCTGATAATTCCTCTCTTTCACTGCATGCAAGGCTTTTACTGTGCAGCATTAATACTTTTACTATTAGTTAGTTCTACTAGTTAGTTAGTTCTAGTACTTCTTCTATCACTGCCGATACCAACATTCCCAGTTTGTCTGCAGCCCCCAAATTACTAATTCAGTCCAATAACCAGGTTCACACACTTCTCCTCCGCAAATGTCAGTTGCCAAGTTTTTAAATTTTTTTTTTATTTATACAGTAGTTTCCAAGAGAATAATGCATGCCTGACTGTTTTCAGATCAGTCTTGTGTAATTGAGGTCTATGTTCCCATTAAATAAGGAAACTCTAAATGACGGCACAGATTACCTCAGCGCTATTTGTCTTCTGCAGTGTCACTTTGCTCTTTGTAATCAGCGAGGCTGATAGGCTAACTGGGTTTGTTTGTGTGTGACAGACAGTAAGAGAGAAAGACGCTGCTGCCGGGGGCAACAGACTGCTGCAGCATTTAATCATGATATGTGGGATCCTCGAGACTAATAAGGTAAAACAGCAGACAATGTCTCTGCGCTGGGGCACCTGTCTGCCTGCACACCCACTGAATTACTCCAACACACAGAACATGTAGCAACAGTCACAGCAGGGGGAAGCTGCAGGGATATCACACTTATGTTTAAGTCTGAGGGATAATGTCTTACACACATTTTTGCAGAAGTACTCAGCAGTTAAGTTTAGATTTTAGTGAAAGTAACATCGAAACACATAAATGGTGTGATAAATATTGTGAAAACGTTAATAACAGTTTCAGTCAGATAAGTAAAATGAGATCTTATAGAGGTCACCTTCTGTAGCCTATAAAACTTAAAAGGAAACGATTACATTTCCACAAAAGGATGCAAACTGCAGGATTCACTTCAACAGAATTTCTACAGATATATAGTTGAGACATTGCACAATATTTTTGTGTTTTCTCATCTTTGCCAGACTTGGCTGTACAGTAGTTGAATAGTTAATAGTTCAGTAGTTAATAGCAGCCCAGGAGTGGGTCAGCCACTACAAACTCTGTGTGGTCAAACCATCAGAACTTTATTTTAAATTCAAGTGGAGGTCCCAAAGTTTATGAAAATACCAGTTTTGGTATTTGGCTGAATGTTGTGGAAATATTTCACAATAGAGCTTCAATGTAGAGCTGAAAATGGTTGATACAAAATATATATGTGATACACTCGGACACTGTGGAATAAGATGATTTTAACAACCATAAATCTACTTGCTATATGTTAAGAGTTTTTTTTTATTAAGAAAGTCTTATTGAGATTAACATATATTTTGCAAGTAGAAAATAAATAGAAGGGTAGATTTTCTGTCCCAAAACAATACTCAGGTGCCCATATGAGCATTGAAACAGGTTATTCTTGCTGTAAATCTTCCTCCTGTTCATACTGTTCATACCATACGTACCATGAAAAGATAATTAATTAATTGATTAATTAATACAATAGATAATGAATTAATAAACATGCTTACAATGTAAGTGATGGGGAACAAAATCCACAGTCCTGGTTTTGTGCAAACATGTATTCCAACGTGGTTTTCAGAAGTTAATAATATGAAGGCTTCAGCAGTTTGAATAAAGTGGATTTCTTCCAAAGTGACAGCCTTTTTTTACTGTGAAACTCTCTCTTTGTGTTTCCCTGTGGAGCTGCAGTGGACGGAAAGTAATGAAAATATGGAATTTATGTACTTAAGAGGTGGTAACTTTGAAAGACATCAATTTGGTTGGTGTAACTCAGACTGCTGAAGCTTCATATTAGCTTCAGATAAACTTTTGAATACATTTCTGCACAGAGGGAGGACTGGAGATTTTGTATGAACAGAAGGAATGATCACAGCAAGAAAAACCTGTTTCAGTGTTCATACGGACATCTGAGTATTGTATAAGAAACACTGGGAATCTGTCCTTTAAGGCTAAATCTACACTGACACAGAATGTCATTCTACATTATTCTTCCTTGTGTACACACGTCTGATAATAAAGTTCACCCTGAGTTTGAGTTTTTTTGGATTCATGCCCACAGTTAACAACTGAGTCAAAGCAGAATTTACATTAATGAGACGGATGTTTTGTCAGCCAAGCATCAGTTTGATTGCTGTTTCCTGGATTGGGCATATTAAAAATAAATGAATAATAATAATGAAAAGAGACAAGATTTAGGATGGAGATGTCTGTCCTCATTTGTTCTTTCATTTGTTTGTTTTTTTCACTCATGTTATTTCTCTTGTTTGTAGTGTTTTGTGGAATGGACACCTTTTGGTGCATGACACTTTAAAAAAAATATTTACTACTACTAATAAGATAGAAATACATCTATACATGATTGTACGCCATAAAAATATAACTATACGTCTATCTATATACACACTTGCACCCATACATTTATACAAATACAACCATACACTTACATAAAACCATGCGTACATTAAAAAGTGCCATAAAACAACAAAATACGACACAAACATAATAAAAAAGAAAAAACAACAAAAACAACAAACCCCAAAGACTTCAGCTATCAACAGTAGAAAAACAGGAGAAAAAGTGCATCACTAACTATGTCTGTGTCTGTGTTTGAGAATAACAGGAGAAGTCGTCTCACCGTCCATGTCTGACTCGCTGAGGAATCTCCTCCAACGGGAGCCTCCGCACGTGTAAACGACGGCCCTCAGGAACTCTCGGCCGCACAGCTTCACCGCCTTCACCTCCGCCCTCACCTGGAGCACACACACCGCTGCACACACCAGCAGAGGCAAAACCACCAGAGCACGCATGCTGCACACCTGACGGAGGTTTGTGTCTCTTTGTTGGTCCGGTCTGTCCCTGAAACTGTTTCCTGTTCTCCTCTGTTATCTTTTCCAGCTGCCTCTGAGGCTTCTTTTCTTTGATCCAACGCTCGTATCTCCCCGTGTTATATATATACCATCCACCTTTCACTCCATCAATGCTGAGTATCTCTCCACGTCCTCTCTTTAGCCCATCCCAATCTCTCACACACACACACACACACACGCACACGCACACGCACACACACACACACACAGTCCTCACTCTCTCATGACAGTCAAGTCATTTTATGTTTCCGGTCATCTCCACCATCACCACTTTTAGCCGTCTAAAGAGAGTGACGACCATCAGCCTTTTTACAACTTGACAATCACATTAGGTGAGTGCAGCGTCCTCTGTGATTATGGGATTGCACCGACCTTTGCCGCACCACATGCCTAATTGAGTGATGCAAAGTGATTCCCAAACAGATGTTTCGTCTGTTTACAGCGCTCTGATGGCCCGGCTGTCTTATACGAGAGGAAAAAAGTCAATGTTGACAGTCCCATCATGCCGGTCATTACAGTGCAGCTGATGGTGTGATGTGATACTCAGCATGACATTTCACTGCCATCATCAACGCCCAAGGTCCCACTTAGGGATGTCAATGAAATTATATTATGTTTAGTTGGACGTGCTGTGTGGTTGTTTCTATGGCAGCAGAAGAAAACAACGATATGAAAACAGAATGGACCAAATTTTCTTTAAAAAAAAAAAGATTGTTGACTTCAAAGATCTGTGGAAATGAAACCATTATATGGCTCTCTTCACAAAGCCACCAGACTCCTTTGACAAAAACAGTAATTTAACCTTGCAGAGCATGGGAGGTGCTGGTCTGCTGCTGCCTCGATCACTTAGTTAGTTAGTTAGTTAGTTAGTTTTGTTAGTTCCTAACCTTTTAAAAACACCAAATACACACAACCACACAAACTAACTAACTGATATTTTGTGACTTATTAAATCACAATATGTTGAATGTGCAGAAAGTTTTAAACATGAGCAGAAATCTTTCTGAAACACATATTAATTATTTATAAACTGGGGTTTATACATCAATTAAAATGCATTAATTTATCATTGATGTGAATATGTGCCACATGCACAGTTAAATAAGTTATTAAACAAAAGACACAAAAGAGGAGAGAAGAGTAAATCATGTCTGCATGTGTGTTGATCACATTAACTGAGAAAAGTTGATTTAAAGAAGAATACATATTTGAAAACAATACAGGATGCCTGAGAGCCTTACTGCATAATATTCAGTGTTGAGGAGTAACTAGTTACATGTAACTAAATTACTTTAATTAAATTATAGAATAAATGTAGTTTTAATCGGTTGCAGTTACTGAGAAGAAAAATGTAATTAGATTAAAGTTATTAACTAAAATATTGGTGATTACAAAGGCGTGACCTCAGAATATATTATTTGAAGTAAAAAGCTTATATGTAGAATATAATATTCATTCTGTTGCTTTGCGTCTTTTCTCTGAGCAGGAATGTTTTCTTTTGGTTTCTCCTGCTTTAAATTGATGCTTTTAGGACTCTTGAGCAAAAAGTAATCAACGTAATCAAATGTAATAAATTACATTACTTTGATAAAGTAATTCAAATCGTTACATTACCTATTACATTTTAACAGGGTAACTAATCTGTAACCTGTTGCATTTCAAACGTAACCTTCCCAACAGTGATTATATTCCATTATACTTCATTTTATATTTTGAATTGTCACCTGGCGCCTGAGTTTTGTGTTTTCCTTTACATAAATAAAGACATTTCCACCATAAATTGGTGCATAAAGATTTAGCAGAATGCAGGAGATACAGTGTTTGATACTCTTTTTTAAAAAATTTTTTTTATAAATTACCTCAAGATTTCCTTAAATGACCTTTAATAACGTAAAATGTTGTAAAATGATCAAGATGAGTGACATATCCATTTGGACTGACAAACTGAAAACAAAATGCTCCTGTAAATAATGTCTATCTGCCTTTGTTTGCTGATACTTTGTGTTGAGCTGAATGTGTGGTATTTATACTGTGGTATATATTTAAATTCAAGCAACAACCGTGTTTATGTACTTTAAGTCGTGACAGAAACTTGGAAATGTGCGCAGCAGCTGCAGTGGAGCAGAACAGGTTTCCTCCCATCATGGTGGGACGTTGTTATCTTTGATCAGATTACAGAGCTTAAAATCAAGTTAAAATTATTATTATTTAGTTAAACAAACTGCCAGATAACTGCAGGTCCACCGAGACTCAGTTCTTTTAAATCAAGGCTGAAGACTTTTCTGTTTCTCTAATTACATCAAATAATTATTAAACTCTCACACTGCACTGTAACTTTTATTCTTGTATTTTATCTATCTCAGCTTGTTTTATTTTCCATTCCTTTAAATTACTGTTTTTAACTGTTTGTTTTTTTAATCTCCATTTAATGTTTTATGTAAAACACTTTGAATTTCCTTGTTGCTGAAAGGTGCATTATAAATAAACTTGGCTTGCCTTATTTGCACATAGTCATACATGTAAATAAAAAAGACAGAAATATATTTTTAAGAAAAAGTAACATTCTGCATGAGAGGTTAGAAGCCAAACATGCCTTATGAGGATAACTTCTGTAAAAAATATCAATAGTCATACTTACAAAAAAAGAATAAAAAGATGTTAACAAAGATTGCAAAATTCATCAAAGTTTCAAGACTATAGCAGTAATACAAAATTGATAGAAATGTACAACAATTTACATGGAGGTTTATGTTATGTACAATTTGAAATGCATTACAATGAAATCTGTGAAATGTTATGAATCTTTTCCAATTAAAGATGTTTTCAGATGTTTTTTTGATGAATGATAATATATAGATATAGATATAGATATATAGATGTTGACTGTAGGCAGGTCGTTCCACAGAGATGGTCCTCTATATTTCAATGAATATTTATTTTATTAAGAAGAGTTAATGCAACGTTTCTAATTTTCAAATACCATCATTAGTATGAAGCCTGAAAACCAATTTTACCATAATATATCATTTTCTAGATTCATTAATTAATTTATTGGCTGACATAATTGTGTCCCCCCCCCTCACTTCTGAAACCAAATTTAGACCCTTGCTAGTATATGATACAGTACATTTAAAATGCCAAATATATCAAGAAACGTTGAACTAAGTCTTTGTAAGAGTAAACAGTTTATAGAAAACCAAACAGGCAAATGTGATATTTGCAGATCAGATCTGTCCTAATGGGACTGTTCATATCTCAAGGAGACATTCAGTCGCCCATTTCTCTGAGAACCAAATCTCTGTAGATAAATGGATGAAACAGGCACAAACCTAATTGGCTCGGGAATACATCAGTGTGTGCATGCATGTGTGTGTGTGTGTGTGTGTGCATTTGTGTCTTCAGTCTGTAACCTGCAGACTAAACGATGTCCCCACAGTGTCCACCTGAGACAGAAGAGCCAGACAGATGCTCTGTTTGACCATCATGTGTCCGTGTGTCATTGACTGACTGAGGGAATAATGGTTGCAAATTGCTGACATAAAATGCTATAAAGCCCGGAAAAGTGCATTAACACAGACTGCAGTACAGTATAATGTCAACAAAAGGCAAAGATTACATGTGATAGTATTTTTCGTTCAATAAAAGCTCATCAATTGTTTTATTCCACACTGATGGGTGGCTGTTGTCATCTGTTGTGTTTTGTTGCAACAAAACCATCTTTATTTTTAAGGCACTTTTCTTAATAAAGTTACAAAGTGCTTTAGAGACAGTACAACCCAATTTTACTCCTATTTAGGGCTGGATGATATGGCCAAAATCTTCTATTCCAATATACATAATTTCATATCTCGATAACAATATATATCACAATACAACAGGTTTTCTGGTAATTTAATAAATACATGGAATTTATGAAATAAAAACATGGTAAATCCTATTTTGTATACTCTGAATTAAATACGTGACAAATGAAAAGTGCTGAGTATTTTGTCATTTCATTAAGAACTTTAAGGAACACAACAGGTGAAATTATAGAGAGAGGAAAAAAAAGTCCAGCTATACACTGACTGTTTATATACATGCACGCACATGCACATAAGATATCCTGAGACATTTGAGTTAGAATGTTCTTGTTATCAATTTAGACAACACAATTGTGTATCACAAACTTTGAAGAGTATTCTTTTTTTTTTTTATCATTGTGTGGGGTTCTTGTTTTGGTTAATTTGTGAGGAATAAGTTACTCTTATGTTTTCATACAGTATATTTCAGGCACTCACATGCATTTCGTACTCTTCTCATTCTGATCATAACTGAACATATTGGAGTGTTTTACCTCTTTGTTCACAAACACGTAACTAAAACTATGCAAATAGGGTTATGTAAACAACATTTTAGAAAATGTTATGTAACTGGTATGAAAATACATAGCATGACTCTGTGAGGAAGTGAAGTAATGTCAACACCAAATGGCTCATTAAATGTGTTTGCAGGCCATTGAACCTCCATCCTTCCCCCTGCATTATGTCTGCCTTTCCCTTTCCTGTTGTTTTGCTGTGATTCCATGCTGCAGACACGGTGATGTCCAAGGCAAAGTTCCCACTGGGGACAATAAAGTCTATCTATCTTATCTTCACAGTAACTTGTTTCCAGCTCAATAAAGTCTAAATTAAATGTAATTTTCATTGTCTAAATAATATGACTTTTAATTCGTTGGTTTTCAATGTTTTTAAAACTTTAGCCAAAAAAATGAGCCCCTGAGCTTTTGGGAGTAGCTGCATTTGATGATGATACGTGGACAGTGTTTAGAGAGAGAAAATATTAATTAGGGAAATATTCAGCCTTTTGTTCCTGGCAATAACATGAATGGTCCTTCTGTGAGTTTTTTTTATTATCACCAAACAAACATGCAGATTTCTAATTAGCCAAATAACATATATGCTGAGACTGAGGTTTATGATTTTTTTTTTTTAAATAGGGGTAAAAATTCCAACAGACAATACACAATACAACTTATAGCCTGCACACACCCAAAAGCAAACAAAGAACAGTGGTAATAATGATAGAGCAATCAAAGCTAGGAGTGCCATAAAAAGAATAAATATGTAGAAGAATAAGAAAATAAATGTGAAATATAAACTGTAATAAATAAAAGAATACATGAGTAAATACAATAATAAAATGTGGAAATATAAAGAGAAATAAAATAATATTTATTTTTTATTTTTTGCATAACTTTTTTGCAAAAAAATTATATAATGTTTTTCCCTGTATATATATATTTTTTTTATATATTTTTTAATTTTTTAATTTGTATCAGTTTATTTTTGCTTTTCCTTTTACCTGCCTCTGCGTCGTTACTCTTCCTCACCTACAGGTGGCGGTGTGACCGTTTTACTCGGATATACGTCACGATACGGAAGTACTCGAATTTCCGGTTTCAGCAAAGCGACGAGCTTCCGGGTAGCTAGAGGAAAGCATGGTGCAGGGACATTCAATGTTTTGCTGTTTGTCAACTTTATAGAAATGCCACTCTTTGGTCGTTTGCTCAGATAATGTAGTCAGAACAACCAGACAGCAGCTGTCGGTCCCACGGTGAGTCTTGTTTACTTCTGCGGACGGAGCTACGTCGTTAGCTGAGGAGCTAACCTCAGCTAGCTAAACTGCTAAACTGTCCACCAGTACAAAATGTAACATATCTGTGAACTGTCGCTGCTGTGGACACTTTGGACATCTGTTAGTCACATCTACACTTTCAACCAATCCTCTGCATTTATGTTGTACATCTGTAGCCTATTCTACGAACTAAACTATATATCTGTAAAGAAATTACTGAGTTGTGACGACCTTGACTTCACCTGTTTACTACCTGCATGCAGCAAATATATAATATGGATTACTTATTATATAATAAGTAATCCGAACCTTTACTTAAGTTGCAGTTCTGCAAAGAAATACTGATTGTAGGGCTGCAACTGACTGCAACTAGTTCTAGGCGATAATTCAATTTAATAATGTATCGTCTTTCTATGGAATCATATTGCGATTAAATCATATATCAAGATATCGTGATACACAATTAAGTCGTCTAAATTGACATCAAGCACATACTAACTCAATTTCAAAAACTGATATGTTCATTTTGCATTAAAGTTCTTAATTAAATGAGAAAATACTCAGGACTTTTAATTTGTCAAGTATTTAATTCACACAGCTGTATACAAAAATATGCTTTACCTTGTGGTTATTTCATATTGACTATTTATATTATTACCATAAAACATGCTAGGCCTATATAACGATACCCAACCCTAATATTGAAATAGAATCAGAATCAGATTTATTGCCAAGTAGTTTTTACGTACAAGGAATTTGTCTTGATGATATGGTGCATAACAAGA
>JAOVVB010143517.1:0-11989 GCA_028570985.1 Heterobranchus longifilis
AAACAGCTGACAGAATAACAAACATTATAGTCTACAGTAAACTACTGTATGATAAGGCCTACACCATGGTAGGTGTAACAGAATAATGTGAGTGTACAATTTCTCTGGAATCGGAATCGAGAATCGATAAGAACCGGAATTGATTTGCGGAATCGGAATCGAAATCGGAATCGGAATCGATAAAATTGAAACGATGCCCATCCCTACAGCTCAGTATCATGAAATCTGGATTTCCAAAGTAATTGCTGTCTAAAAGAATTTTGAAATTCTATGTAAAGTGCAATATTATTAATATTGGATAAATATTGTATTTGCATCTCCACTACGCACTGTCCTTTACTATCCTATGGGCATGTTTTTAGGAGAACAGCAGTAAATAAAACTATACATTAAATGGGTAGTATGCAATGTGAATCTACTATACATTACATTTTCTTTACCCAGAAAATGTGCAGAGTGGTTTTGCAGTATTTGTCCAGCCCTGAGTAGTAATCCAATCTGTACCCTGAGAGGGAAAACCCAGGGCAAAGAAAGTTCATGGAGCACTCGTTTGCTGATAAAGCTTCGTAAGCTTCTCTCATCTGAACTGTGGGGGCTGGAGAGTAAAATGTCAGTGACTAAATCAAAGTAAAATGACACCCTTTAGCCTTTTGGGTTGTTTAAGAAGTTGGAATTGGGTTTGGGTAATCATAAAGTGTGCAAACTCCTGCATCGGAGTGGTAACACTATTATGAATGCAAAGCAATGCAGCCAAAGATGGAGTACAGTCATTGATTTCGGTGCAGAGCCCTCAGAGAGCTGTGCAAAGATTTTGTGAATGTAGAAATGTTGCAGTTAAGTATGGTATGGTTACAATTCACTATGTAGAAGCAATATGATCAAATTTAGCTAAAAAAATATATGTTTGCTTCTTATAATTAACAATAAAATGACAAATGACCAGGTTGATTTAGAAAATTGTCATTGCTTAGTGTTTATTATCATAAATAATTGTTATTTCAGCACATGCAGCTATTATCTGTCACATTAGTGAAAGCCTCCTCAGATTACAACATGATGGTAATTACATCATGTTGTAAACATGAGGAGGGTTTCACATTTAAAGTATAAGGGGAAAGATATTGCCCCATCTGAGCTGCTACCAGAAATAATCTGTATCAGGGGATTTATGGGGTGTTGTTCATTTTCTTCACACAGAAAACTCGCCAATGAGTTGTCTAATCTGTAAAGGTGCAAAATCTAAATCAAAGTAAAAATTGCGTCCTAATCCTAAGTGAGGCTGCAGCGAGGATCCATTTTTTGCTAGTTCAGCACATAATGCATTTATGGAGGACTTAGTGGTATTCAGCAGCGACATGACTAACAGTTCATAAGTATATTCTTTCAGTTTGTGGGTAGTTGTGAAGTTGTCATCGCTGCACAGACAGTCTCACCCTGAGCCCTCCTCGCTGTCATGAGAAGTGAGTCATGTCTGTGAAGCACTATTATTATTATGGACTGCCTGGGGTGAGAATTAGAGATAAGCTGTAGTGGAGGATCATTTAAGGAGGGTTCTAAGCAAAGAAGTTGGGTAAAAAAATAAAGTATGATCCTCACTTCTCATTTCTGGGTGAAAATGTGTGACAGGGAAACTGAAACTGCCCATCAGCATGAAAGAGTGACCTCTACTCAGAATATCAGAGGCGATTGAAGGATTTTTCTTAATGAGGCGGCTTGGCTCAGGGTCACAGTGGACTAATGAGCAGAGGCATGGCACATCTTTCAGGTCGTGTGTGTGTGTGTGTGTGTGTGTGTGTGTGATTTTGGGTCAGTGAATGAGTATGTGTATGTTTCTGCATTTGCTTCATATAGTGGGTGAGTTCTGAATATTTCCTGAGGCAGGATGGTGGTTTATGGCATCCTGTAATAGTACTAATGTATTGCATGCACAACTTGCACACATCTTTTGGTCTACATTTTAGGAAAATATATTTTTTATCCACTAGAGGGCAGAAAAACTCCCAAACAAGCATGACAGTCACACCCCTAACATATTATAACCATTTTCTATTCTAAAACAAGGTTTACAGGCTACCTGGTGTAGTGGAGTAACGGCAGTACTGCCATTGATACCCAAACTGTAAGTTTTGATTTATAGTTCAGTGTTGGCTTTCTCCATGTGGATATGCACAGTAAATTTATGTACATGATGATGTTTTTTGTAAGCGGGCCAAACTACAATGACTGACTTCCTGTTGTTGTTGTTGTTGTTGTTGTTGTTGTTGTTGTTAGTAGTGGTCGACCAATATGGGTTTTTCAATGGCCGATGCTGATACCGATATTTAGAGAGCAGGGCGGCCGATGGCCGATTTACAATGCCGATATTTGGTTTGTTTGTTTTTGCATCAGATAAAATAGCCTACAACAACAACAACAACAACAACAACAACAACAACAACAACAATAATAATAACAAATATGACACAAAATTGCTGAATTTACATTTATCTAACACTTATTCAGCAGATAGCAGCATCTTTTTGTTTCTGAAATGTATAAACTTACATAAATAAAAACAGGACCACCAAACTCTTGTTTTTGGTCCTTTTGTAGATCTGCACACTGCACTTTAATCGGCCTTGTGATCCGAGCTGATGCCGATTATCTCAAAATATCATTAATCGGCCCGATTAATCGATCTATCCCTAGTTGTTACAACACCAGCATGCACTTGTCCCTTTCACCTCTTGCAGTATCTTTGCCCAATATTTATACATACTGATGAAGAAAATCTTTTTTCTGTAATTAATTTTGAAATGTTGCTTTTGGTTCTTTCTGCAGAGGTGCTCACTTTCTGCCTATTTATTGCAACTTGTCCATAGTTTATCCTCATAGTGCTGGATTGTGTGTATGGAAGTGAATTAGGGTAAAGCCTGCAGGCCTTTATGTGGTTATAAAGTAATTTACATGTATTCTGCATTTTCTGTTGCTGCAGTAGGAGAACATTTACTTTGTAGTACCTGCAGTAGTTATCCTTTGAAGTTATAATGGAAGTTTAAGATGAGAGCTATGTTTAATTAACTTGGATATTTATCAGAGCTCACATTATGCAAAATAATAGTCCCTTCCAAAGTCCATTCTCAATCCTGTTTGGTGCAGATGACAAACCTGATCCATCTCCATCTTTCATGTTTCAATCACATTTCTATTATCTGCCCCATTTATAATTTAGAACACTTCTTTCTTCTCTTTCCCTCTTTGTCTTTTCATATTCCACTCGACCTCTCTCATATGGTTCTGTAGGTGAATAGTGCAAGAGTGCCTCAGCAAGCAGCAAAGTCTAGTTAGGACCAATGCGTTACCTGCGTCAACATCAATCCACTCACATTACTTACACTTGACACCAAAGTTGGCGTCGGGGGTGCTGGATGTAACTTGGTGTGACCTTGACCTTTTAATTGGTTTTGCATAAATGAAGGAGGGCTGAGAGTGGTGAGATAAAGGATGAGAGGTAGAGATAATAAAGGATGAGAGGTAGAGATAATAAGATAATAGATGGTGGAGGCACAGAATAAGGGAGGAACAAGGCCTCAAGATATTTATAAATCCATGCAATTACCTGGGAAAAAAATCAGGACAAATCAAATGGAGACGTTTAAGATTCTCTTTTATAATTTTGACTCAGAAAAAATACATTTTGTCAGCTCAGATTAAGAAATCAACAATATCAAATATTTAGGGAGTTAATATTTAAACTTGAGGTACTTGACAAGGACATGATGTGTGAGAACATTCAGCAGAAAACGTGGGAACAGTCACACAGAGATAAAGTGCAAATTATCTCACAGTTTGATAAAACCCAAAATAGATGCAACTGATTGCTTTCGTGATCAAGTAATCTGTTATTTTTGCAACTAATCTATTAATTGTTTAGACTATGAACTTTTGAAAATAGTGAATAATGCACTTTCACAAAATACTTTCAATTTACAACACTATAAAACAGAAGAAAGCAGCAAATTCTCACATTTGACTGGGATCTGGAACAAGAGAATATTAGACTTTTTTGCATGTTAATTGACTGTTTAAATGATTAGATTTTTTTCCACCAACTGACAGTGATCAAAGTTAAATGCTAAATAAACTTGAATAATATTTGACACAGTGTGCACAAACTGAACACTTTATCAAGATGCTTCTTCTGCACTACAGATACCAACAGTACGTCCTGGATTGTAAACAACATGATGAAACAGGAGCTTTTTTTTTTTTCACACAGTGGTCCCCCTGCAGATTGCATCTGGAAAAGATGCCAGAAGGCTTTAAAGGGCAGTGGGCCACATTAAATGTCAATGTGATCAGATTTAATTTATGCACCTCTCCACAAACATCACTGTATTCACTGTAGCCCAGATTTGTTCAGTGGTAGAATCAGAACCACCCAAAGAGGAGAACAAAAAATGATCTCTCTACTGGAAATGAAACCCCTGGATCTCTGCAGTGGTGGATGTAAGATGGACATAACACATTTATTTAGACAATAGAAGCGTTATCTTAATGTTAACTATTTTTTCTTTGTATGAGCCTGGGAACCAGGTGAATCTGCGAGCTCATGTTTTATTTACTCCTGCAGATGTGTCTTGTGGATTGTTCACTTTTTACGCAAAGTATGCAAAAATGTCATTTTTGGCTTGTGCACCCACCTGCACCCACCTGCTTGTGCATAAACCTAGCTTAGTAAAGAGGAGCACCGTTGAGGCATTAAAAAAAGAAAATCCAAGATGGCTGCTTCTGTTGAAGTATTATTTTCATTTTTCTGATGGCAAAAATGGCAACACTCGTTCACAGACGTATTGATGCTACACCATCTCTGCTCGCTGTAATCTGTTTACATTTGTGCGTCGCTCAGCGATTCGTCACGTTTCGTTTCTCTAATTGGTTGTCAGCCTTTTGGTCTACGGCTGTTGATAACACCCCTTGGAAATCCAAAATGAACTGAGAGGTTCCTGCGATTTGGTCTGACAATGTCAGGCTGGCTATATATAGATTCATGCAGATATTGTGGCGGTGGTGAGGACAAGGGAACAATGTGAGTGCTACCACCTCGACACAGAACACATGCTGCTTGTTGAAGGTGCCTGTCCTCTGTCCTCTGTCCTGGTAACATTTTTGGAGGAGTAATTAGCTTACAGTACATCACCTACCCCACCAGCTGCTGACAGGTTTGAAATTCTACCCAGTAGACAGCATTTGCCGTATGAAATGTCTGCTCAGCTCAGCAGCAATGTGCATTCAATAGCCTTTATGATCAGTGGCTCTGATGCAGAGTGCATCAAGTTGAAGCTACATATGCCAACATTCAAGGTCGCTCATCGATTTTGGCTCCCAGTTGATTCCTGGCATAGCTATCAACAACCCCCTCCACACACACATTCAGAAAATCATAAAATATAAAACAGTTTGACCACTTACCTATCATAGCACTGACCAGAGGATAGAGCACACATTTGTTGTACTGCAAGTCATAAGCAGGTGTACAATAATGGAGTTTTGATAGAAGTCGTTATCGCAGTTGTTTTGGCTTCAGTGTACATAGTGAACCAGACCTAAACCTTTCAAGTGTGTAAGGAAAACTTGGAGCAAACCTCTGGGCTTGATCACAGGGAACCCTCTTCCAGGACTAATGGGTTCCATGTGGACCAGTGGTACAGTTACGCAGTGTGGTTTATACAAGCAAAGAAAAGCTCAAGGAATAAGTCCCAATAGGGCAAAAAAAGAGCTCCTGAGTCTGATGTAGCTCGTACATTATAGTCAGGATGGCAACACGAGAATGGAGGATGTGACTGTAAAGGCAGGAATTGCAGAAGGAACACTGTGTGGGCGATGAGATTTAGTTGTCTGCAGGAGCACAGACAGCACCTGCATCAGAGAGGCATTGTGTTGGTGATTTTTTTTTTAGGTTAAAGACACTACAAATAATCTGTTAACACATGACTACCTTTATGCTGTAGAAGCCTATAATTTATTTGCCAGGTAAATTCTGTGAAATTCAGGTTCAAGTCCGGCTGGCGGCCCTTTGCTGTGTGTCATCCCCCCCCCCCCACCCCCCGACTCTTTCCTGTCAATCTTCGGTTGCACTCTCATAAAGGCAAAAAAGCCCCAAAAAGTAATCTGGGGAAAAACCCCTGTGAAATCTGGGTTTCCTAAAGGTTTTTTAAGTGCAAGTCATCAGACAGGGAATGTGTCATCCTGGGTGTACTGAGTATGTTGAATTTTGGAGCCACAAAGATGAACCAGTCTTAATTCATCGCTGCCTGGTTGCTATGGTTACATTTATACTGAATGATACCTTTTTAATACATTTTACATGATTAATTCTGTAAAAACAGCAGGCACCAAAATGCTTTCAGTGATCGAATGTAAAAACAAGTCAATACTTGTACTGCTAGTTGCGATTTCTCAGAGACGTGTTTTTTTTTAGGAACAAAAAGTTAACAGAGGTAACAGATGGTGACATTTTTCCAAGAAAAGGCCGGCTTCTGTCAAGACAGCTTAAAATGAAATAATTATTTTCAGGACAGGAATAGCCAACAGGGTTATAAATACAATCTTACAGAGTTCCAAGTGATTAAAAGTTGAGTCTAACCGCTGAGAGAACAATAATCCTACAGCTTTAATACCGCTGATTAGCTGATGAACGTGTTACTCTGAAGACAAGAATCTGTAAGCACCACCTGGTTGTGACCTGAATATGTCTTGCCACCACAGGGCATCATTAGTTTCTTTTGGGTACATCTAAGATTTAGTCTCGTCAGAGATTTTAGAGGTTGTTTGAACTATTTTCTCAATTATTAATGCCATCACAAAAAAGTTATATTAACCAACAATTAATTTAATAAAAGTGTTAATGTTCAATACTGAGTAAAAAAAGATTTCAGTGCAATCAAAGTGCAGATGGTGGGAGTATACCCAGAATGGCTTTATAAATGAACAGGTATGAGTAACTGAGCCTACAAAATGTGTAATGTGAACTCTAGCAGCTCCTCTCTGTACAAAGCTTCATTGGGTCTTTCATTGTTTTGGTTTTACGGCCATAACTTGACTGTTTTGGTTAACGCTCACATGCTCTCATCAGTGTTGTTTTCAGCTGCAGCACAGCTGTTTTCAGTTAAAAAAAACAAACAAAAAAAACACTCATAAATCCACTGTACCTGTCCAGTTCCAAACGGAAAGGTTAGTGACTAGCTGGTGGAAATAGTGGAGCATTTAGCTGCTAAAGTGCCAGATATTTCCCTCATGAGTTGGTGGAGACCAAAAACAGAGCTAAAAGTAGAGGGAATATCAGACTTAGATTTGTCAGGTGACTCCAAATGAATGCTAATGTTTCTTTGCTGGATATGGAAATCTGAGTGCTAACATATTAGCCATCACAACTTCAGACAGTGATAATAAATACAGCTAGTTGTGGAGCCCTCAGTGTGAAGTAAATGAGAAAATCTTGAACACACCAGCATTCAATGTCGCTTTGATGCTATTTCTGTTTCACAGATAATGGTTAGAGACAGACATCAAAGTGACATCAGAGTTTATGCTTGTTAGTGGGCCAATTTCCATCTGATCAAAATATATTCATAATAATAATAGAAAAATTTAAATTCTGAATCTTTGTATTGTGCTATCACATGTTTGAAAACATCAGTGTTGCCAACATTTGTAGCCCAGAGCAGGATGCTTGTCTGTGTATGTTTTGAACACAGTGGAATATTGTAACTTTCCAAAACATGCCCTAATTCTTTAATTGCTCTAGTTTGTCCTTGTGGGAAACCTAATTTGGTTGGATCCAGCCTGAATTAATGTGCCCTTAATTTGTCAGTAACTGTCCAGTGCAGAAGTCGGACTGCAAAACATTTGAATATCATTAAAAAGACATTAGACGACCTCTAGATTATGAACTACATTTGCCTTGAGACTGAAATGTTGACTTGGATATGTTGAAAATGGATATTATTTTAACAGCAAAGCAGTTGTTTACTCATTCATTCTGTTTTTTTTCTCTTTTTTTATCTATCATCCGTCTGTTTATAGATTCAGCTTGGTGCTTAAACTTAAAATCATTATTTCTGCCTATTTCTCCCATCATATAAAGTCATATCCAGTCACTACTTTTGTCTTATTTCTGCCATTAATTATGCTTAAGAGCTATACTGCTGTTTATAGTTGTATTTGTAAGCTGTGTTTCATTGTGTTGTGTTCATTTAACATGACAGTATATCATCCCACCCATGTTAATTTGTTATCAAGCTCAATGGTTGCATGCGTCCCATAATGTATAATAGTTTTGAGTTAGGCCTATGTCTGGAGGTGTTACGGCCTCAGTCGGCCCATGTGACAGAACTCTTTCCAGTGTTTTGCTATAGTATGTATGTAGTATGTGTGGTCCCTCTGTGTGAGTTTGGTCCCACACGTCACTTCCTGGCTGCTATTCTGGAGACCCTGATTGGAGAGACTCTCAGTTTAGCTTTCCAATCAAGATGATGCAATGTCTGTGATTTGATGTGAGCAGTTACGACACTGTCTCTAGATTTATATTCGATCAGCGTTAAACTACCATAGAAGTATAGAAGACTTTTGATTTAATGTGAAACTGAGGCACTAGCTTAACTACCTACTATGTGTAGAGACACTAGGAGTAGGGGTGGTTTTGAAGAGGTACCCTCAGGCCCTTTTTCCTTTTGTAGTATGCCAAAATCCATCAAATCCACCTGGTTTTATGTTGCTTCCCTTTACCATATGGAGCTGGGTCGTAACAGGAGGAAATATAGTGATATCACAATGTAAATGACTAGAGATGATATAAAAGTATTGTAAATTACTAGATTAGATTCATTAACAGATATGTTTATTACCAATCCTGGCTGTAATTGTTCTTATTGATCATGTAGTTGAGTTGTGCGGTGTGTGAGTGGCTTGTCATTGTCTCGTGTTTTGCTGTGAGTAAAGTGAGACTTGAGAATATTCAGTGACTTGCATCCTTTTTGTGCTCCCCTTCAAGCAACTCACGAATCCAGTTATTATTTTATTAATCTCCAGTATGGCAAGATGCAATTCAGATGAGATTTAATACACACAGAGACCCTGCTCTATGATTGGATAGGTGAAGCGTTGGTCAAAGTAATAAAGCACAGCACATTACATTTCACTGGGAGTCATGCCTGTCAACTTTGTAAGTGGACTGTTAGAGCATGAAGACATCATTAGAGGTATTTTTGACTCTGACAGTGAATAATGAGTCATCATAAGTCATGTCAAAGGCATAACACAGATGGAATAATTCCACTGTGGTTCTCTCTGTGGCCTTGTTTGGCATTTAACGTCTTATACATTTCAAATCAAAAGTAAACAATATCAAATCAGTCTCAATCTCAACCAAGTGTCTACAAAAAATAATTAATTAAATAAACTTTCTAATGAACTAACTATTGTCATCCATCCACTGTTTACTTCAAGTTCCATCAAAAACAAACTGAGGTTTGAAACAGAGCACAAAAATCTGTGACTGAATGAGTCTGTGCTTTAAGAGTATTGTAGTTTTTCTGCTGTCGGCCCACACAAACGTGTACTTGTGTTGATGTTCGTAATTTAGTTTTGGTGAGGCAATGGGGTGCTGTAACCATGGCAACTTATCTAGCGCATGCACATGCAAGGCCACCCCTCATTTCACTACCAGCTCTGAGTGGTCCGACCTTCACCTACCAACATTTAGACATGCTGTCCACGTGGAAGTGGCACAATATCTCTCCAAGAATATCAGCCATCAGCAGTGATGAAACAGCTGCTATGGCAACACCTCATGGCCACGTGGGAATTTCATGAAAAATGTTGTTTTAAGTTAACAAATGAACTGTCAGGTGTGTATAGTCATTTCCTCCTGCTCTTCACAAATAGACAGAAGCATGTGCATGCAAAGGTAATACATTCAGGTTGGTCTCATTCCCTGTTCGTAACAATGACTACAAAAGTAATGCACTGTAATTCGTACATATACCACGTAATTGCGAGACATTTGGCCCAGGTTTAGGACATCGGAGTTTGTGTGTATCACGCGACCATCACATGTATTTAAAATGAAAGTAGGGATTTTAATGGCAATCCCAGTGTTTGCTAACCATGCCAAGTCATTTTGTTGCCTAAACCTAACTAAGTATTTGTGTAGCCTAAATCTGAATTAGTCCCATTTCACAATGTCACGTGACCAGGACATGCACCTAAACCGGAAGACATGTCCGTATATATTATACAAAATACTTTTTGTATGATATTATACAAGCGATTTATGGGAATGCCTTAATAAAATTACACTGACCATGCTCATAAAGATGCAGCTGTAGCAACAAGGGATTTCATTATTTTACTGTACTGATGTCATTTCCTTTCCAGTGTCCCTCTATTGCATCTTTCAATCTGAAATGGCCTCCTGAAAGAAACGATAACAAAAATGACACACATCCCTGTGCCCATTAGGACGGGTGCTGGATCAAACGATTATCTAGCAGAATTGAAACAAAAAGATCCTCACACATAGCTCCCATTAGAAGGATTTTAATGCTGTGAGTAACGTTTTGAGCACACAGCTCTTCCTCATTTGAAGCCTTACCACATCGCCATTTTTTTTGCATTGCAAGATGTTGTTTTCCTTGGCCAATCAAAGCTATCAAAATGTGTCTGAGCACATACAAACATAGGGACAACTGCACTCTTTGCCATGTGATTCGGGGTAAACAAAGCCCTCTCTCTGACAAGCTGGTGAACAGAATGCAGGTCGGTTTTTATGGGGTTCCTCTAACACTGCAGCAGCTGCCCGACACTCCTGTTTGCGGACGTGTGTGTGTGTGTGTGTGTGCATAGAGTATAAGCTGACATGACGCTATGCAGAAACATAGGGAGGTGGTAGAGTAAGCAGTATGACTGCCTGGCAAACACCAGCTGTGATGGCTGGATATGTGAAGAATCACTTTCCAGGTGCAGTGGACTGATTAGAGAGGATATGAATCTCACACTTTTCTCCATAAAGTCTGTATTTAATGCAGGTTTTAATTTCCTAAAAAGCAGTGCTCAGGAACAGAATGCCAGCATGTGGGGAAGCTTCTGTTTCAAAACACTCTCAGTTTTACGATTAGTGGAGTTGCCAAATTGAATAAAGGGATGAAATAGTTTTGATCAGCACTATTTTAAGCTGCGGTGGCAGCCAGAATTTATGGAGTTACAGATATTCAAAATATATGAACTTGTATATCAGTGTGCAGTATGCATCTTTGCCAATATTCTTTATTCTTTTAACACATTACATGAACAAACATTATATACAAAGATTATTTTCTCTAAAGAATTTTGACTAGATATACGTACTGACATTTTACAGTTTTACTTTTATCTGCTTTGTCTATGATCTTATTGGCTTTAATATCTTTGTGTATCTTAGTGTAAACTATCTGGATTTAATACCACATTATCTTCCATTTTCATCTGAGAACTACTTAACAGTGGATCTGATGCATAGATCACCAACATCTTTCCAATTGCCTGCTTACTCCTCTACAGTATATTGAACTGTGCAGGAATAACAGTTTTTCGGTTTCTGCATGTCAAGTGTTATCGGTGATCAATATGCATTCACTTTAGTGTAATTAATATGTACTCTAGCAAGGCTGAGTACATATTGATTTTGTTAGAAATTACCCAGGTGATTGTGTATTCTGCATGATACCTGATACTTCCCGTCACATACAGCAGAGTGTGGAATCAGCTCTGCTGGGAGATCCTGTCAAAACATTAATCCTGCTTTTCTTTCTTAATTATTGACCCACATAAATTACTTAAATTTGTTGTTCTATGGTCTTGACCAAACGGATATTAAATTGTCTTTGTCCAGGTCAGAATCAGAATCAGAATCAGAATTTGTTTTATTGCCAAGTATACAAGTATACAAGTATACAAGCATACAAGGAATTTG
>JAOVVB010143536.1:0-11989 GCA_028570985.1 Heterobranchus longifilis
CTTTTCAGCTTCAGCTTTTTTACAGATGGTGTGATGTTTGCTTCCAGAATTTGCTGGTATTTAGTGGAATCCATTCTCCCCTCCACCCGTGCAATGTTTCCTGTGCCACTGGCTGCAACACAACCCCAAAGCATGATAGATCCTCCCTCATGCTTAATAGTTGGCAGGGTGTTCTTTTCATGAAATGCTGCTCCTTTTTTTTTCCAAACATGCCTTTGCTGATTGTGGCCAAAGAGTTCTGTTTTAACTTCATCAGTCCACAGCACTTGTTTCCAAAACACATCAGGCTTCTGTAGATGTTCTTTTGCACTAATATCCCACCCACTTTCAGCCGCCATTGTAATGAGGTATCGAGAATGTAGCTACTGTGAGAACGGCCACATTTTGATGGCTAGACAACACATTGGGAGGCAGCGCAGCGTCATGTGTGTTAAGACTGAATTATCTTTAGTTTGTTCAGAATTTTAACAAAATTGGGGGGGAAATTTATATTGAATGAGGATATTTAATCGGCAGCTAGGTATCATCATAATATTGCAGAGCCTGATCCCTGGTGGTTCTCATCCCCAATACACACAAACACAATACGCAGTGCTGGCCAAAAGTATTGAGGCAAGAGTGAAATTCAATGTTTTAATGATATTTTTACATTTTTTAAATAATGACAGTCAAAATAATACTAATACAACAATTTGTCAAATACTCTGGTGTCACTCGCTCAATCCTGGCCTGCTTGATCGCTTCCTGAAGATCATGTGTTCATTAGAAGACGGTTTCATGACTGCTGCTGTCCAACAGCGTTCTGTTGGGTTTAGGTCCGGAGGTGACCCAGGCCACGGCTCAATACCATTGTCACACAGCCAGTTTTTTCAACTCTTCAACCAGATAGAACTCATTAGTTTTGTGCACAGGGAGAACTATAATACATGCCGTATTGTTGTCTTAATACTTTTTAGCCAGCGCAAGTACTTAGCATGAAACAAGTCAGACAAGTCTGGTAACAAAGAAAGCAAAAGAAAACCACCGGAAATAAAGTAAACTGTACACGTTCCTGTTTCTAAAAAGCTTACCACACTTGCTTAATTGCTCAAAGCTGTCTGTTCTTCATCAAGATGCTTAAAAAAAAAAAAGATAACTTTTTCACTTCACTTGTCCAACATGACCAAGACCTTGGTAGTATGTCGGGAATGTCTCCTGAATGTCTTCTGAGAGTCTCTTAGAGTGCACGTCTCCTCCATGGTCCATGGCTTGAGTGAAGAGGTTACATGTCGTCCTCTGGTTCTTGCAGTCTCTCCCCTCTGTTCCTGTTTCTGAGGCATCTCCTGAACACAACAAAAACAACAACAACAACAAGAACGTTCTTATCCTCTGAACACATTTGTATTGCGCAACAGGATTAAATCCTCAAATCCGATTGGTCAAATCGGCTTAATCCTTTTTATTTGTTGTTGTTGTTGCATTTTCCCCTGATTTTCTCCCTAATTTAGTGGTATCCAATTCCCACCCATCATTAGGACACTCCCCCATCAAGACTACTACTACCAGTCGGGGAGGGACGAAGACATGCTACATCCTCTAATCCCTGAATAGAGAAACATATGATGTTTTCTGTAAGATGTTTGATGTTCGTTTAAAGTTTAAGGAAGGAGCCTCCAGTGCAAGCACTTTGTAACAGTAAAAGTACGTACATTTTCTGGACTTTTACACTTTCTGGTCGACCTATGTCTGTCTTATTTACAAGAATGACCAACCCTGGCGTTCAACAATATTTAATGTAGCAAAATTAACAAAAACATGACGTGCTGTACTGTAGTTCTGTGGTGTAACAGAAACACTGAGTTCCGGAACATGGTGTTATAAGACAATAAGCAACTTCAGGGTGGTAATAATGACATCGCTGTCTACAGGATCACATGACACCACCCTGGCGTCGATAATTTTTCTACAAGCGCAAGCTTTCATGTAGTTTACTTCTTAGTTCTTGCCTCTCAGTAAGTTCTAACATTAATATTATGCCAACTATTACTAGGGAAATCAGAAAAACTCTTCTTCTTCATGTGCCATATGAATAAATGTTCATTGAAAGTGTATTATACTGTGTGTTCAGGGTCGTGTGTGTACCTCCAGAGCAGATAGGAAAATCCTCCAGCCAAGAGCAGGAACAGTACGAGGCATACGACAGCTACAGCACTGCCTCGGCTCTCTCTTTCACAGGGTGCTAAAACACACACACACACACACACACACATGCTTGTATTTCCCTGGAAAACTAGCATATGCTGTATATTTGTTTTTCATTACTCCTGCGTACCTGCGGTGTAGGTAGATGAGCTGTGCCCCAGCTTGTTGCTCACCAGGCATGTGAAGTGGCCACACAGCGGCGTGTTCAGGTGCAGAGTGGTGCCATCTGGTGACACGTGACCCACTGCGTCCGTGACTGCCACTTTCTCGTGGAGCCAATGGAAGACCGGCTCCGTCCCCCAGGCCTCCATACAGTGCAGGATGGAGTGCGAGACGTTCACCATTACTGACACGTGGTGCACAGCCACTGGTATACACACGGATACACAAGACAATCAACTGAATGGGTACAAGAACAAATTTATACCTTATTTACAGAAGTTAGCTGATCAAAGGTGTCTAAAGCAAAAATGTTATATTAAGTGATAAAATGCATGAAATCAATAATCTATATTACCTGGATCTTATTCCAGGAACGTGCCAAAGTACTGCAGAGCACAAGCACACACTCGCACATTCAAGCAAACAATAGGGACGATTCGGATAGGCCAATCAGCCTACAGCGCATATTTTTGGACTGTTCCTTGGGGAGGAAACCCATCAAGCATAGAGAGATCCAAATGCAAGACTTGTCCAGAGTTGGATGGTAATGAAATATTTACATAATTATATTGGTATGTAGTATAAGTCTTTTCCACTTGGAATTGTATCCACTTCTGATTTTTCAAACACCTGCTACACGATTAGGCATTACACAGAGGGAAGGCAAATCATGCATGTAGGTAGGTACTTCTGTACTTTCACTCAAGTAGAATTGCAAATGGAAGACGTTTACTTTTACTTGAGAGATATTTTACCTAGGGTATATCTTTTTTTTTTTTTTTTTTCAAAGCACAGGATTTGTGTACTTTGCCCGCCACTGCATGGCGTTCTTTAATAAATATTAGCACTGAGAAATACCAACAGGGTCCAGGTTTGATTCTCGTCTTGGGTCTGTTTGGCCTAATTCCCAAATTGTCTGTAGTATGTGAATGTGTGCATTGTTAGTGTTGACAACTTGCTGTAATACAAGAGGAATATACACTATGATCAAGCTGCGAAGTTTCAGGAAGGAACTCGACACAGCTTGGGTTCTTCCTGTATAAAGTTCCTGAAAACAGTTCCTGTTTCAGAACAGTGTTATGATGACTTTCGCTCATCGAAACCATTAAACTTTGACGTGACTTTGTTTGAGGAGGTTTCTTCACTAGTCTAAGGCCTAGACTATGACTAGAGATGTTGGTGAGATACACTGGTGTGAAAAAGTACTTGCTCCTTCCTGTTTACTTTTGGTCACATTTAAATGATTGAGATCATCAAACACATTTTAATATTTCACGAAAATAACCAGAGTAAAAACAAAATGCAGTTTTTAAACGATGATTTCATTTATTGAGGGGAAGAAAATGCTGTCCAAACCTACCTGGCCCTATGTGAACAAGTATTTCCTCCTGAACCCTAATAACTGTTTGCTCCACCCTTGGTGGCAACAACTGCAAGAAAGAATTTTCACATCACTGTGGAGGAATTTTGGCCCGCTCTTCTTTGCATACATTGCCACACTGGAGGGTTTAACCTGTTTAAGGTCATGCCACAGCATCTCAATCTAATTTAAGTCCAGACTTTGACCAGGCCACTCCAAAAAAAAAACTTAAATTAGTTTGTTTAACATGTGTCTCATCAGTCCACAGAATATTTGGCCAAATGTCCTGGGGATAAACAAGATATTTTTTGGCAAATGTGAGACGAGACTTTGTTCTTCTTGGTCAGCAGTGGCTTTCGCTTTGGAGCTCTCCCATGGATGCCATTTTTGCCCAGTCTCTGTCTTTGTTGTTAAATCATGAACCATGATCCTAAATGAGGCAAGTAAAGCCTGTGAGGTTCTGTAGATGACAAAATCTTAGAAATGGCTTTGAAACCCCTGCCAGACGGATACATGCCAATTACCCTCTCATCTGTTCTTGAATTTTCTAGACCGTGTTGCTTTTTCAGATCTTTTAGCGTGCTTCATGCTCCAAACAACCAAAGACTAACAATGAACTAATTTAAAATTTGTTATTTAACCGAGTTGTTCTTAGAGTTGATGATGTGAGGAAGTCATTCGTGAGATGTATTTAACGTAAAAGAAGGAGTCTCAGTTGTGTGCACTTTTGTATTTTTTCCTTCATTACAATAACTGTACAATGGCTGTACTTTGTTCGTGCAAACTTTCACCGACCGTCCATTAATCAGGCGTGAGAAGAAAGCGAAGACATAGATGTATAATCGGGTCGTGCTGGACATCTTCCAGTAATGGTCATTTAATTATAACAATGACAAACATATAATGGGCTGCTACTTCCTGTTATGTCCTTAACCTTCCTGTAAGGTACCTTGGTAATGATTTTGCAGTCAAGTCCTTTCGGTCAGTGTTGACAACTATATTTCGCGAGTATTCAGACCCCTCTAGCGACACATTTTTAAAAAACAAACAAATCTAGTGACCTTTTCTGGTGTTACTGGAGACTTTTGGAGACTTTGATGTGTCCATATATTAAAAAAAAAAAACTAACTCCGCCAGAGTGTCTCTTTTGGGTCACTTTAGACGGTCCCAAGCCCGGATAAAGGAAGAGGGTTGGAATTGTGACATTAGTTTATTAATTAATAAACAAATTCTTTAAAAGAAAAACTAACTTTAACTAATTAACACTATCTTCTATGTTCCTTTTGTATTCTATCTATTTATTTTCTTTTTCTTTATTATACAATTAACAAAAGCAAAACAGGCCTCCAACACTAGCTTGTTCTATTCTTTTTCTATTCTATCTCATTTCATTTAATTTATTACATAATAATAATAATAATAATAATAATAATAACCTTGATAAATAAAATAAATAAATACAATTTTACGTACTCACTTTTTGTCATGACATTATTTAAATTACGCAATGACGTTATTTAGCGACTTCTAGCGACTTTCAGGACAGCCAATGGCTACTTTCCTTACTGAGGAGTTGACAAAACACTGCTTTCGGGTCAGTTTTCCAACACAGTTCACTTAAAGATTTATGCAATTGTTCTAATATTTGAGGGGTCATGGCCGGGATATACCAGAACACAGTTATGAGAGTAAAAACTCCCTTTATTTCTCTGTAGAATCCCCATCAACACTAATGCACTTACCCCGGTGTTTCACTAGTGCTTGGACACCATCAAAGTGGAACGTTTTGCCAGTACACCAGAGCTATCGGATTGCCTGCTTCAAGTCAGAAATGCTGGCCTCCCAGGAACTCCTTTACTGGCCCAAACACATGGAAATCACATGAGGCAAGGTCAGGACTGTATGGGGGATGTGGGAGCTGACTCCTAGCTAAGTTCCTGTAATGTGCAAGTGGTGTTGGTGAATGATTGTGTGTATAGTTCCCACAGACAGATGTGTCTCTTCTACAAATTAGTGACAAAAGCTGTCGAATTTCAAGGAACAGCCCCTCTACTCGATGAATGTTCACAGGAACGACTGCCGTGGGTTCCAAGCCATCTCGGTCAGAATCGTACTGCCTACTTCAAAAATCTTTGCACGGTTCAAATGTTTGAGTGTTTCATCACCATACTGTGCTTGAGGACTTCTGTAAATGTCAATCGGCTTCATACCTTCTTTTACAAGAACTTTCATCACATGACGAATCTTGGTTTGATATGAACGCTATAGCTGCTATGATGTCTGTGGTGGCAGCATGGTGGCTTGGTGGTTAGCACTGTTGCCTTACACCTCCAGGGTCTGGGTTCGATTCCTGCCTCGGGGTCTGTGTGCATGAAGTTTGCATGTTCTCCCTGTGCTTGGTGGGTTTCCCCCCGGTATTTCGGTTTCCTCCCACAGTCCAAAGTCATGCAGATTAGGCTCATTGGTGTTCCCAAATTGCCCATAGTGTGTGAATGTTGATATAGGAACATATATAGAAATAAATACAATGGGCACCAATGGCCTCCACAGTCCCTAGTTGGACTACAGAGGTTCATAGATCGATGGACGGATGTGGTAAGAGGAACTAGTTCTGCAGATGATCCCCAAAATTAATAAAATATAAAATATGTTGACATTGTTTAGTCTGTTATAGGAAGATCTTCCTTACTTGTTTGATAGACATCTTGCATAAAGTACACATAAAATGTAATAAAGATTATACTATCTGTATTTAACATGGTGGTGACTATCAAACTTAAATACAGTCACTTCATACCGTACTCATTAACGGAGCATTGTGATGAACTTTGGTCTCCTTTCTCATCTCGGACTGTGACCGTGTACACGCCGGTGTCCGTCCTCTGGTAGTTCCGTAGCGTCATCACGGCCCCGCCCTTGTCTAGGGTCACTCGTCCTGCATTGCTTCGAGCAGGATATTCAGCCACAGTGGTTTTCACAGAATTTCCCTTGCCCGTGTGCTCCCATGTGACATTGGTGACGTGATTTTCCGAGTGGAAATCAGCTGTCAGGACCAAATTCCCTCCGCTCACCACGTAGACCGTCTGCTGGCACGAGAGACGAACGGAAAGGCAGAGGCAGCTTGGGAGGAGAACTATGGTACAGAAACACTTAATCATCACGATCAATGAAAAAGAAAACAGAACGCACAGCAGGCATACTAATACCATTATCAAAATCTTTTTTTTTTTCACGTAATTGGTTTCACTTATACAGAACACATTCGCTTCTAGTGATCCTCACTTTCGCTTCACGTTAAAATAATACAGGTGTACTTTGTTCAGCGATTACACAAGTCTCAATCTTGTGAACCAAAAGAACTGAAACTGTGAACTGTTTTTAATGTGAAGCCTCAAACTAACAAATAACAAATTTTATTTTTTTGTCCTTGTCTCATTGGAACCGGCTCTACAAAGATATACCTGTATCAACTCCTTTTCTTTTTCTTTTAAGTTGATAAAACCTCTTTAACTGGAGCACTACATTACATCATCTACAGTACTTCAGTGTGTTTGTTTATGTGGTCTATTCTTGAAATCCTGACTTGGTTGACACTATTGTACACACTATTGTTATTTCCCCGAAAACATCACATTCACTTCTATTTTTGAAATGCAAAATATAGCACTGAATCAATCTGAAATGTGAGTGTTCTCGGAGTATTCTGAGTTGTGGCTTGGATTCGGGATTCAGAGACGAGGCACCATTTTCGAATTCTCACCAAATGCTTGGAACAGGATGCTGGCCCGGAAACACTGGGATCCGAGGTCCATGCTAGCTGAAAAAGAAAAACAATCAATATTTCAATCGTCACCCCCACATCTACAGTGTGTTTATTTAGGTGTGTCCTCTATTCCATGTGGTTACTCATCCTGTTTTCAGAGTGCATGATGAAGACTGTGATCATTTATGATCATTCTGTAGTCACACCTGCTAACTTGTCAACTGTTTACCCTTTTAGTGTCTTTATTTAATGAATTAATAGTTAGCGTGCTACACTTACAGTACGTATACTGTAGCTCACATCCCAAATGCTGGTTATCCAAGTTGATTGAAAAGCGCTTGCATTGTTCCCTACAATCAACCAATGACCAATCACTGATCACTATTGTTCCCAATGACCAATCATGGATCATTATTACTCCCAATGTCCCAATGATTCCCAAATCACGACTTAACATTGGTCCAAACTACCAAAAAACAGCTTACCAATGCTTCCAATGACCAATCGGGGATCGCCACATTTCTCAACAACTATGGATCACCATTGTTCCCAATGACCAACCATGGTTCATTATAGTTCTTGACATCCTATCACTAATCATCACCTTTCCAAATGAACAAACACCCCGATCACCATTGTTCCCAATAACCAATCATGGATCTTTTATAATTCTCAATGACCAATCACAGATCACCAATGTTCCCAATCACCAAACACGACTTTCCACTGTTCCCAATGACCAACCATGGATCATCATAGTTCTCAACAGCCAATCCCTGATCATCACTGTTCCCAATGACCAATCCCGGATTGCTGTAGTTCTTAACAACCACGGGTCACCATTGTTCCCAGTGACCAATTACTGTACTCATCACCACTATTCCCAGTGATCAACCACTGGTCACCATTATTCAGTGATCAACATTGTTCCCATCGAACCCATGTCCTCGGTCTGGTGTGTATTTCCTAACTTCTCATAATAAATGCTTAACTTCTTGTCTTCTTTATAAAACTCTAGAATAGTTGAAAACAGAATGAAAACAATGAGAACTATTGATAAGCCTGATGAATCTATTCTGTTCTAGTCTATTGTATTTTAAGTATCTTTCCCAAAAAGGATGAGCTACCTGCCCCTGATCACACCTGAGTGGGGTTACTGGGGATCTAATGCACACTACTGAACTCGTATACTTTTATTCCCTATACACTATTTTGCAAATGCTTATGTTCAGATGGAGAATATTCGCAGCACCCGTGTTGTTGTAAAGTGTTAGATAAACACAATAACATATTCATTATTATGATAAAACCTGTACAGCACATAAGCCATCAAATTAATCAAAGTCATACCTGTATGAAGTGATCGACGAGATCCAAACCGCAACAAGAAAACAACAAAGACTGAACTAAGCCAGGATCAAACGGATAAAGTTTCCATAATCACATTGTTAAAGCAAGTTCCGCTTCAGAGAAACACAAAAGCACAGGCGCGGAGAACATCTAAACCACGCCCACAGCCAGTGGTTGCCAGGTCCGTTAACAGCACGCTTGTATAAACTTAAGTCACCTCATCTAAGGATTAACATTGTAAACTTGTATTAATGTAATATTGCTACAGTGCTTTAATATTAATATTTAAGAGTATAATTGTATAATATTTAATACATATAATAAATATATAAATGATAAAATATTTATATAAAATATTAAATATCCAACATACAATACATGGTGTAAAGAAATGTAATCAGATTTAAGTTTGCAATTAAACGACTGCAAAATATCGTAATGTTAATATTTGTACAATTGTGCTTGAAAAAGTGAACAAAATATATACATGAAACAAAATAAATATAAATGATTAATACATGTACTAATACTATATTAATAAATCATGTATTATGTATAACATTTTTGGAATAATTTTTTTAAAAAATAAAACGCGAGCAATTTGAAGAGAGATAGTGAAATTTATGTGCACGAATTATATGATCATTACGGTTATCCCAAGTAGAGATAACTACAGGCTGGAGCAAAATTTGTCCTTATCAGGCAATGTGTTTGTAGTTTTTATGCACTTTTAGTAAAACTACAGAAAAACAACTGTCAGTTCAAAACATTCTAAATGACTAATTCTGTAACTTTTTTTGGTCTTGTTTAACCAATGCAAAGTTAATAGTATTGCAAAAATATTAAAATTACATTGAAAATTTTATGAAGAGCTTGTGGTACTATATTATTTTGAATAGTTGTAATTTGATTTTGATTATGGGTTTAATACAGTTACGGCTAGAAGGAATACAGCTCGAGCTATTGGGCATGCGCACATCATTATTGTTTATTATTGTTTTTAGCAATTTGTCATATATTAATTATACAAAGCTATCCTTTTTATTTAATATGGTGCCTAATTATTATTATTTTTTTTAAAAACTCACCGTTGTTGTGAATTGTATCATGTTTAATGGGTTCATGTCTTGCGAATACAACGATATGATAATGTATTCACAGTAGTGATGAGAAGTCTGAATCATTTTAGTGACTCAGTTCTTTAAATCTTGTTTATCAAGCTAAACGAATATTTTGCTGAGTCATTTAGTTCATTTCGTTCTTTTGATCAGAAATAAAATATGTACAATTTTCAATAAACAGACCCAAAACATGTCTACATGCACAAATTGGCTATAGATCCAGTAATGAAAGTATTACAATGCAGCTAAGGACGTATTATGATAAACAGAATGAGTAGCTTACCTCTCATATCTTCTGGTCCGAATCGTTCGTTCTTTTGAATTTATTGCACCGCATAGTCTATGTGAGTCACGTGACAGAAAAATGAATGACTAGGACTTGGAAGACACATTGAGGAGAACCGCTCAATTCTGTTTCCTGCGTACTGCACTGCATCGCGTCTATGGGAGTCACGTGACAAAAGAACAAGCGATTCGGACCAAAAGACTTAAAGGTAACTACTCTTTTCTGTTTCCGGTACATAACCTATGGAGGTTTCACTCTCTGGGACTACTCGTTCTTCTGAGTTACATTAAAGATTTGTTCAAAAAGCTTGTATCTCAGTAATTCTGTCCTGTGTCCTGGTTGCCATGGTAACCTTATAGCCACTAAATAGTATATGTAAGTATTTTGCACCTTGAAACATCTTTATGCCAGAAATTTATTATTTAAGTACTGATGACTAAAAACATAAGCAGATACTATAAGCACTTGTCTTATAGCACCACCCCTTGTTTGATTGACAATTTACAAACAAAAAACAAAAACATTTTTTAGGAACCACATGTACAGTAGCTCCGATACTGATCTGTCATCATTGGATCTCTCTTAACTCTCTATTACAGATATAGCATCCCTCTATCACACACTGCAACATAAACAAATTTTTAATTTCCTGTTCCATTTAGACAATATAAATCAGTGATTAATGCGATTCCAAATGTCTTATTACAACTTTATAAATCTCATATTAGTTTATGTGAAATAGTAAATATGTACGATGAACTAACTAATGGAGGTGTTTTCATCACTCATTCACTTATTCTTCTTCTACACCGCTTTATTCTGTATTCAGGGTCGCAGGGACCTGGAGCCTATCCTGTCTCATTTCATATAAATATCCTATTTCTATCAAGGTTAAAGAAGTTCACTTTAAAATATTACATTGTATTTAGCTGTTGATTCCATAATTGCAAATCATGTGGACATTTTGTAACAAACAGAAAGACTGTTTATTATTCTCCTAATGAAAGACTACCTTATTCCTCATAACTTTTTTTTTTTTTTACTTGTGGAGTGGTGCAAGCCCTTTGGCGGCAACTTGAAAATTATATTTTAAATTTTATTCATGAATCTTACAACTTCACATTAGAGGACATACCTATCTTTTTCCATCACAATAACAAATTATTTGAAAATATTGTCAACTTGTATATTTTAATGGTAAAAGTTCTACATTCATAAATGTAAATTTTCTAAATCATCTTCTAAACTATCACATTTTCTCTGTGAAATACCAAACCTTTTAAAGTCATTAAATCTAATAAAAAATCATAAGTCCTCTCTGTTATTGTCTCGACATTCTGATTCAGTCAATGGAACACTCCTGCTATTTACTGTATATAGTACAGTATACTGTATATAAAAAAGTTGATATACAGTGTATATATACAGTGGGGGAAATAAGTATTTGATCCCCTACAGATTTTCTAAGTTTGCCCTCTTACAAAGAAATGAAGGAGCACATGATTCAAATGTTATGAATTAAGTTGCATTTCAATGAAGGAAATAAATATTCGATCCCCTACCATCCAACAATAGTTCTGCCTCTCACAGACTGGTTATATGCTCTTGTGGTACACATATTAATTTAAGAAGGTGCTCCTAACAACAATGTGGTATGTGTATAAAAGCCACATGTCCACAAAATCTCTGTCTTCCATTCAAACCTCACCACCATCGGCAAGACCAAAGAGCTGTCAAAGCAAGTCAGGAACAAGATTTTAGACCTG
>JAOVVB010143545.1:0-11989 GCA_028570985.1 Heterobranchus longifilis
GGCCCCCCTCCCCCCCAAATTGCCACCGGGTATTTTGCACACTGACACACACACACACACACACACACACACACACACACACACACACACACACACACACATTACGTTTAACCTGGACAGCGTGCACGGAGCTGTCGAGTAAGCCGTGACTACGGGACTTGTGATTGTGGGTCTAAACTTGCCTGTCATGCTGGCTGGGTTAAACTGTTCCTGTCATGATGCTCCATAATTTATCAACATGGAGGTGGGAGGCCCTCTCACATATCTCCCTCTAATATCTCTTGGCATCCAAACCCACTGCATGCCACTTTGCCACAGCCGTAGCTTCACAGACACACTATCCTCACCTCCTGCCGGAGGAATTATTTACCTTATACACTCAACAACAAGATGAACACCTTCTGCTTTTCAATAATCTCACATTCAGAAGAATGTTTGTATTACAACATTTTCTTGTCCAGTCTGGCATTAACAGTTGGCATCAGGATGAATCCAATTTTTTTTTTTTTTTAAGTTGTGTTTTTGGCCGAGTGGCTGCACAAACCTGGATGTGACTTTACAATCTGGACTCTTTAGTGTTTGAAAGTCGTTTTCATCTTTTTAGATCAATTCTTAAAAGCTACATTAACAGACTTCTGTATTATTCGTGGCAAGCAAGTGCTAGAGGAAAGGCAGATAGGAGATAAGACGATATATAAAATGAGTAAAGTTAAGTCTATAACCTATTAAATAGAAGCTATAAAGACAAGGAAAGGAAAAACAGTTGAGGTTTTTTTTTTTTTTTTTTTTTTTTAAATCGGTCAATTATTATTTGTTTTACTATCATCAAGAGTGTTATTATTAGTTCTGGTGCCACTTTATTATAACAGTAGAGTTATATAGGGTGTATAAGTTGTCAGTAACGGCCATGTTTATGGTTAATGAGTAATAAATTAATACTTTATTATCCGTGAGGGCTACATAAGATACATAAAACATAATGATACAATTGCTAAAACTTCCCACACAAGCTAATATAACACAATTTACATCAGTGTATCAGTGATAATCCATAAAAATATATAAATACAAGTACATTTTGAAGTTGCCAGGTTGTGTGTCAGCATTTTTTTTGTTGTTCATATATATTCTCTGCTTTGTATTTTTAGTTTTTTAAATTTAAATAATTAATTAAAAAAATTATGAGTAAATAAAACATTTAATGCCTTACACTATCATTTATAGTTTAAGGCTGGTTGGTTTATTTTGAAGTAGAGCTGAAACAATTAGTCGAAAATTAACTATTTTGATAGATTAATCGTCAAAACAAAACATGTGCTACCAGCCTCTCTAATGTCAATATTTGCTGGTTTTCTTTGCCTACTTTGACAGTAAAATGAATATATTTGGGCTTTTCGACTGTTCGTTGTATAAAACAAGCAATTTGAGGACGTTCCCTCCGGCTCTGGGAATTTATGATGGACATTTTTTACTATATTGTCCAACATATTATAGACCAAAAGATTAATCGATAATGAAAATAATGGTTAGTTGCAGTCCTATTTTAAAGAGAATAAAAAACCCCATGACCCAGTTTTTCCACACAATAATAATAAACCAACTAACATGAATTATTGACAACCTATAACACCTTATTGACTATGCCTTGTAGTGAAGGGGCACTTTATTCTTAAATATTGTCCCATTAGCTTCAGGTGAAAAAGACGTAACAGCACACAAGCTGTATTGTCGTCAGCCGATACATACAGTATGTCTGACAGTGTCTGAATCCACACCTTTTCTGCTACTGTCAGAGAAAGGTGATAACCCTCTCAGGAGCATTGGCATGTAACTGTAACTCCAGGTGGCACACACAGTATGAATACTTAATGGATGTGGACATGGAGGGGTGTTAACGATGCCCAGAAGTTTCTACCCTCGTCTCCCCAAGTTGTAAACATCCAGAGCTCGGTTTCAGCTTGGCAGTGTATCCAGAGCAGGGTACAGGAGGGCATTACTCTCTCATTTTGTTCGTGATCTCAGCTCACTCTGCTGTGACGCATGACCCTTTTTTACTGACTCTTATTGTAGACACTGACATGAGCTACAGGTAATTTAATCAGCTGTGTCGAGGAGGATATGCTCCAACGCCATAAAAATGTATATTTAATAAATATAACCTGGATTTGATTTCTCCTAAAACCCACAGGATCTTTCAGTGCCGGGGGGGGGGGTTACTTTAAAAACATAAAAACATATTCCACTACAGATTACTGAATACATGGCCTGAAACAGGGGTGGGCAATTATTTTCCATGGGGGGGGGCACATGAGAAATTGATCAGCCTGCCGTGGGCCAGACACAAATGTTACTCACTGTGAGGAAAGAAGTCTCTGATGAGGGCATCAGAGTCAGGCGTAGTCTCAGGTGTTGTGATATGCAGTCGGCTACAGCTGAAAAGTGGATCATCTGTAAGAGAAGGTCCAAAATATGAAGTTTTACAGTCTGGAATGCATACCGGATACAGGTCGCAATGATCGTAGTAGATACCGTTTGTTATCATTACCAATAAACACAGCACTGACACATTTCAGAATAAAGGCCCAATAATGGTTCAATGGTAAGCAAAATTATATTGACTGTTTTTGTTATATTTTAATTGCAGTTTTTCTAAATGCTCATGATGGCCTTGGGGGCCACACAGAACCTTTCAGCGGGCCACATCCGGCCCTCGAGCCACAATTTGCCCAGGTCTGCCCTAAAATGTAATTTGTAACGTGTTCCATTAGATTACTCAAATACAGTAACATATTGTAAATACTTTGGATCTAGAATAGTTCAAAATTGTCTTGCTGAGCTCATTTGTCTGGGTGTTATATTCCCAAAAACACATTCTGTGCGTCTTCTCTGACATTGTTGTGTGGCCGGTGCACTGCGCACTCACAAATTATTGCGCTTTAAAAAACATATATGTTTATGGGAAATGCATGCTTCAAATTTTAGAGCAAATAAAACAAAAACAAACTAGAAGGGCACTCAAGGAGTGCAGACCTCCACCAAGGTCATGCCGTATCTCACAGTGTTAATGAAAGCGGAAAAATAATTCAGGTATCCGCCCTGTGATCCGAATCTGCTCCAAAATTCAATTCAAAATTCTTCCTTGGCCCATGCTACACTCTTCCACCTGAACAAACAAACAAACCAAATCGAAAACATAACCTGCTTAGTGAAGGTAATAAAGTCCTTCACGTAATCTATTTTTAAAGACAGTAACTGTATTGAGAACAAAACCTATTTAAACTGTAACGGAATACAGTTACTCATATTATATTATATTATATTATATATATATATATATATATATAGAGAGAGAGAGAGAGAGAGAGAGATTTCCATGTCTTTTTTAACTATAAAGTAGGTCTAGATGCTATATAAATACAGTGAAAATATCAAAATGCTCAATCCACAGAGAAATGCACACAGCCATATTCAGAAACTCTGCCTTTAAATGAGCCGTAAGGACGTGTGTGAAGTTGTGATGTCACAACTACACTATATATAGTTAGAAAGTGCTGCTACAGTGCGGTTACAGTCATTCCCTGGCTACAATGATGCCGCACAGATGCAGAAGACCCAGAAGCACTGACCAATCAGAGCAGACTGGGCTTTTTCGGGAGGGGGTCTTAAAGAGACAGGCGCTAAAACAGAGCGTTTCAGACAGAGTGTGAATACAGGTATATTCAGACAGACAGTATGAGAAAGGTGTTTTGTTTTCACATTAATGCATGTAAAAATGTTCTATAGCAGAAACCCAAAATACAGCCTGAAAATTAGCATGATATGGGACCTTTAAACACGTAATCCCACTACTTGTATTCCGTGCCGATCGTGGCGCCTCGGCTTTAATTTGCCATGTGGCATAACCAGTGAGCCAAATGAGTGTCCTCTTAGCAGATTAACACTTGTCAGACCTCAGCAGCTGCAACACTGCTGTCCACCTCCTCTGGAAGGGAAATAATACCACTTTTGAGAGACCTTACTCTGAAGCAATTTGGCAACAACACTGGCTACAGTGAAAGTCTCTTTAGCTATTTTGATATGTCAGAGGTGAATGGCCGTGGGTTGCTGAAGTTAGAGATCAAAGAGGAGGGGGGAGGGGGGATTTGGGGGCGGAGTGGACTGTGGGAAGGGAAAGGGGGTAGGGGGTATATGAGGACTTCCTGAGGGCAAGAGGATTGCTGCTGGTGTTGGATGCCAGGAGAGGAAAACAACATCATGTGCTGCTGTTTACTCCTCACCACAGCACTGTCATAGTCTCCTCTGACCTACTTGTCAGTGCCCAAAATAAAAGAATGGATCTGTCTCCGATTTGCTCTCACAACAAAGGGGTTTGTTTTATCAGAGCAAGTCAAGGCCTCTGGGGCACCGAGCTCTCAATTTCTTTTTTGGAAAAACCCAAGACTGGAGCTTATCAACAGCCTGCACAGAAATTGACTGTATGTGCTTCTGGCTGACCATTTTTGCCACCTTGCCTTCAAGGCAAAGGCCATAAGAGTGCTGCCTTTGTGTACTCAGAGCAGCTGCACTGTTTCCACACATTACAGGCTGCTTCATCAAGTGAATAATATTACCTTCTGTCCGAGCCCTAATTAAACAGTTCATTCAGATGCAGCCTGGGCTTTATAATGCAGAGCTGTGTGTCCGTCATCACACTGTTAATACCCAGATGTATTTCATACTTAAACTGAACTGAACTCTGCTCTATCTGACCATACCCCCCCCCCCCCCCCCCCACAGTATTTATTTGCACTCACTGTCATGATACACAAAAGCCGCGGGATTGCCCTTGTCGTTTCACATAGAGAGAAATTTAGTCGAGAAAATATTGTAAACGTTCTAGGAACGAATGAATCCGCGCGTGACCTCAATGAACCGATCCATGGAATGGTGGTTAAACACGAGCAACGTATCTCTTGTTGCATTAATTATTAAGTTGGTTGTTCCTCACTCGGGTAGATTAGCAGTCTGCTGATGAGCGCCCGGGGTTGTTTAAGGTACTGTAGCGTTTGTGTGTGTGCTTCTCGGGCAGCCACAGGGAGCTGTCTGCATGAACACTTACAGTCATGTCATGTGAGGTCTAGCACATAATGTAGCCTGCATGACCGTGTATGTTTAACTGGGTGATATCAGCGAGGCAGCAGACAGTGAGCACACTGTATATACACTGAGCAGGGCCTGAGGACATAGTTTATACTGTCTCCGCATCGCATTGGCTAGTGGACATGATGCAATATTGTAAATTGTGAAATCTGTGTGAAATTCCTTTTGATGGCAGCAGGAGATTTGTTTAGCTTGGACTTGGCTGTCATTTACAATTTACCGAAAACAAATGACCTTAATAGATCGAATTCTATTAAAATAACGCAGTTCAAATTAATGGCTTTGTTTGCATATTTAAATGACAAATTATTCACAAATCAATCAGTTTAATTGGTGGGCTCCGGACACAGAAGTTCAGATCAACACAGAAGAAATTATACAGATTTGCGGTCGTCACTGAATACAATCTCTTGTTCAATTTGCGGTGGGTTTACTCCCAGATTCTCAGGGTGGGAAAACTTTTGTTTGCAGCTTGAAAAGAAACAGGCTGCGCTTATTTGTGAATGAAGGGATTAGCTTGAACACTTCACCCCAACGAGGACCATGATCCTATCTGGTTGCCTAGACACATGGTTTTGTTTCTTAGGCAGCGTGAGAGCGTGGCTGGCTCCCACCTCGGGTTGGACTGAATAAGTGGCAGATGTATGAAGGCAGACCATGTTAAATCACATGAGCATACACATGGTTTTAGTGGAGATATGCTGAAATAGCATAGCAACCTCAAACGGTCCTGAATTACGAACCTAATTGTGCATTAGACAAGCAGCTCGGTAATATAATGCACACGGTAAATGTTTATATTTTCGGGCCTCATAGTAAATCATTATTCCCACTGTTAAGGCTCCCTTCCACTGAACACAATGCCCAGTCAACGCTCCGGCCTTTGAGGAATACCATTGATTACATGGTATTTACCCCATTGAGGGCCAAGGGTCAGGGGTCATCCTGTGCCTTAAAACCCAAATCCCGGGCCCATTGTGTGGTTAAGGGTGAGAAAGCAGGGGGCAATGACAGCCAACTTTAGGGCTTATTCTCTCATAAAGAAGCTCCTCTGCACTTATTACCAAAGCTTACTGGAAAACTCTACAACTGCAAATCCTTTTTTTTTTCCTTCTTTGAAAAGTTAACAGAGCAGCGCAGCGAGGCGAAATGCCACCACTAACGCACACAAACACTTCCTTGCCTCCGAAAGGTTTTTTTTTTTTTTGTTTACACTTCCAAGATATTGTTTTTTGTTATTTTTATTTTCGGTTGTGCGGAATCAAACCGAAAGTGACTGCTGAGCTGTTTGTCACCGCGTGTCAACCTGAGATCAAGAGTGAGATTCTTGTGACAGGAATATTTGTCACATTTCTTTACTCAAGTTTCAGTATTGTTGGTGACAGAAGGATCAGGATATACATCTGTGAGCGTCTGCCAGAGTGTCAGGGAGTAACGGTTTAACCTTCGCAAAAAAAGAAACTGGGAACATTCGGAGCAGACGGAACAAAGTACGCAGGCAGCATTGAAACATTTACAATATATGATCGTTAATAAAGAGAGAGCGGAGAGGGGATGATTAAAGTCGCTTTGAAGTATCTACAAGGTGGTTAATATGTTATTCAGTGGTTGAGGGCTCTGCTCTGCCTGCAGCTGAAGTATCCTGGACAACATTGGAACAGAAAGCACGCCCCCTGCTGGCTGCAGCAAATATTACAAGAGAAACTGGTTAAAGTGGACCAAGGCTTCCACATCACAGGTCATGCAGAGACTGCATTTTGTGCTTTTTAAATGCCTTTAGCCATTTATAGATACATCATTATCCAGACGCAACAAACTGTTGCACAGTGCCTAGCGAACTGGCATTAGTTAGGTATGACTCAGGCAGAAAGTGAAGCTGGTTAGACAGTGAAAGGATTTCCTGTATGGTCAGCGGATAAGGGGAGAGGGGAGGGCGCAGAGGCGTTGAGAATGGAGGGTCTTTTGTCTTCAACTAAAATATTGTGATCCGTGGGTGAGAAAGGGCCTTGGTCATTAGGCGACAGCATAAAGACAGGGATTGTAGGAGTTGCGTGAGGAGCCTATGACTAATGGGCTTGGTCAATGAGGGTCTGAACCTCATTGTGTGCCCTTTGTGCAAAAGTCCACAGGCTAAAGCCTCTGAACAGGTGCAGTTCATTCCACCGGATCGCCTCTCTGCAGGATTGTTAAGATCAGGAAATGTCTTTCATCCTGTCTTCTTTCTGTTAATGATTACGAATGATCACTTCTATTAGTGCCGTTTTGGAGAGGGGGGGAGGAGGAATCAAAACTAGGTTCAAAAAGAACAATTTCAAAGATGAGACTTTGTGCTTCTGTGCCAAATTATACTTATCCGTGAAATGTGAAGTCTAAAAAAGCGTTGTGCTTTGTTTGAGCGAATTGTGATACGTGGATTAGTAAACAATGCACAGTGAATGTTTCTGATTTATCCCTGAAAATGTGAATTTGCTTGATTTGTTTTTTTCTTTCTACTTTGAACAGGCTTGCCTGTTAACTTGATTGAACCTAAAGCAAGTGTCTGACACTCTTCCCTCTTAGTATGAGTGTGCTGTATCCCTTTCCCTGCGTTAATTCCAATTTAATTGCCAGTTGCCTCAAGGCACTTCAATAACAGTAACAAATGATTTGATTTAGTGGACCTCATCAGACTGCATTTTAAATGCGACACAGCAACCCCACTTGAATTCCAATGAAGTGCTGGCACAGTCCTCTGTTTACTAATGATCCTCCGCTGGAGATGTCTGATTGAATCTGAGTCAGGAGCAATGGGACCTGCTAGCATTGTAAATGATCTGCAACCTGAGCAGACAGAGAAATAAGGACCTCATAATCTCACATTAAAGCCTCACTCTCCAGGACATGCACATTATGTCCAATGCAGCTGATTAACCAGTCCCTCAGTCTTACCGCGTATATGAATTTGCATCGGTGTGAATGCCAGAAAGGATTTTGAGTGCTGGCGTACACAGCCTGTAGATCAAGTGTTGACTGTATGACAGCCAATGGATCTTCTTCACATAGCCATTTTGACTTGAGCTACCCTGCCAGCGACTCCCTATCTGTATTCCTCTCCACACTCTGTGCAACAGGAAAGCAGCCCCAAAGAGATGCCAGGTCACACACAGGATTAAACTGGATTGTGTTTTTTTCCTGCAGTCCTGCCTTTAATGGCTTGATATCACTACTTAACATTCTGCACGGAGCGCATAGTGTAGGCATCATTTAGGGTGGAGCTACTATCAGCCGCTCTTTGAGCACAGAGACAGAGGACTTCACAGGCTGGAGCTGACTCCTGATGGGGAATGAAGAGAATAATTACACATCTAACACACCAGGAAGGAGCCATTGATTGTGTGATTGGCATGCTGTGCATTGTGTGGGAAATTCTTAAAGAAAACAATGACTTTCATGGTTTTAAAATAGAACGCATAAAGACTCGCAGTTGAAAGTGCCTCTGGGCTTTTAGGGGAGTTAGTTTAGGTAGAGGCACTTGCTCTTTGAAAGAAGCTTTTCCCTCTGAGGACTCACACAAAGTTGAAGTGACCCAGTTTCCCCACTTAAGGCCCTGTCTGTGTATGGTACTGAAATAACTGCGTGTCTGTGTCTTCTGTGCGTTCTCCAGGGACTGACATGGCGGTGTTCTGTCTGCTGTGTGCAAAGCGCTTCCAGACCCAGAAGGCCCTGCAGCAGCACATGGAGGTCCACGCAGGCATGCACAGCTACATCTGTAGCCACTGTGAGCGCCCCTTCCCCAGCCACACTACCCTCAAAAGACACTTGCGCTCGCACACGGGTAAGAGACAGATCTTTTGCACCATCATGGCCGCCTGTGATGTTATCGCCTGTCGTAACAAACTGAAACACGCGGTATCAAACGCATGCATATGTTGAAAAAGAGACAAAGACGGCTGTATGTATTTTTGTATATTTCCTTTTAGTTACTGGCTTTAAGGTTTTTAGTCAATTTGCATGCATCCTCTCCCACCCTCCTTTTTTCGCGTCTCTATGAGATGACTCACCTCTCTGATGACAGCACTGTACCGTTATGGCCGGTGCATATTTTGGGCAATTTTCATCCTGTTTATATTTTGGGTTCTTAGACAGCCTTTGGGCTTCTGCAATTCACGGCTGTCAGTTCTAGTGTGGTTCACCCAAAATGATAGAGGAAACCCAAATAAATATTGAAGGAAAAGCAAATGGAAATGACTTGTCTGTGTGTTCTACCGAGGGTGAGTCTTAGTGCCGCAGGAGACGGAGAGATATTTACTGAAAAGATGTCCCCCTTTCTTCTTTTACCTTAAATAACACTCCCAGCTGTCAGGATGGGTTGATGTCTAGACAGGAGAAATACATAATTGATGTGAAGAGACAGAAGTGAAGGGAGTTTTGGCCATGGCAGCGTATCTTGTTTGTATGCCATTCTGCTTGGAAGTAACATTTTGTAAATGTCATCTGCTCCACAGTGGGGTGGGGGATTGGGGAGAATCGGCCTGTAATGAGGAGAGCAATGTATCCTCTGACTTGGCTGTTGCTGTGGACACTGAGATAATGAGGCACATAGGTCATTGGAGATGAGTCAAACCCTCAGCCTAGGAGAGAAATAGATTAACTACAGTATAGAGAACAGAGCAGTACATGCCTGGAGGACTTTTATTAGCTATTAGCAGACAGCCAAGAGGAGTGTCCTCATGTCATAACATTAGCAACGTCTGAAAGCACATTATTTCCCTGCTTGATATGCATGTGCAGAAAGGGCTCTGTGACTATTTGACCTACGCAGCTGCATACGCACCCATACCATGTCGTGCCGAGGATAAAGTTAGCCTTTAATGCCTCGCACGATAATGGGCTGTGTGTTGGTGTTGTGGCTGCTGTTGTGACACGACTGTGTTTTCAGGCGATCACCCGTTTGAGTGTGAATTCTGCGGGAGCTGTTTCAGAGACGACGGCACGCTGAGGGGCCATAAACGCATCCACACAGGAGAGAAGCCTTACGAGTGCAACGGCTGCGGGAAGAGGTTCAGCCTCAAACACCAGCTCGAAACACACTACCGCGTACATACAGGTGAGAGTACGAAAACACACACACACACACACACACACACACACACACACACACACACACACAGGAGAGCAGCATATTTTAGTGCTGCTGATAAGGGTGATATTTAGAGCTGCAAAGATTAATCAATTTGTTAAATTAATCACCAACTATTTTGATAATCGATTAATCGGTTTAAGTAATTTCTTAAGAAAAAAAGTCAACATTGTCTGAATCCAGCTTCTTAAATGTGAATATTTTCTGGTTTCTCGACTCCTGAACTGAATATCTTTGAGTTGTGGACAAAACAAGACATTTGAGGACGTCATCTTGAGCTTTGGGAAACACTGATCGACATTTTTCACCATCTTTTGACATTTTATCGACCAAACAACTAATCGAAAAAATATTGACAGGTTAATCAATAATGAAAAGAATGGTTAGTTGCAGCCCTAGTGATGTTTTACCATTATTCAATGAACCAATAATGAATTGATCTTACTAACAAGTATTGTTTGTGAACCCAGCAACTGTAGTTTATTTTGATTCAATACCACATACACCATCCGGCTGCGTAAATACTCACTAAATGTGTATTAATACACAGTCCCCTACAAATGTACTGCTTTTTTGTAACAGATTTTATTTGCCAAGCTTGGGAGAGAAGAGAGAATATTTTGTTTAAGACAGAGCTGTAGGATAACCTGTAATTTTATAAGGAAATTAAATGTAATTAAATGTTTGAACAGTACAACAGTACTTTTGGTGTCTTGTAAACTCATGAGGGTTGGGCACTTTGTGTGCATAACACTAAAATAAAGAACATCAATCTACAGTGCCCAGCTGCTTTATGAAATTACGTTTTTTTAAATTGCAATTCTCTCAAAACAAATTGGCTTTGGGCTGAGTGCCACAGACAGGGTAGGAAAGTCAGAAAATATTAAGAGTCAGACTAATGCAATTATGGTTTTGGTCTTTTCATGGGACTGTTGACAATAAGAAAAATGTTATTTTTAGAGTAAAAATGGGGCATTAAAAATTCTATTGAAATTGGAACTAAATACAGTAAATTCTTTCCAGTGCCTTTAAATGCAATTACTTCATTTAAAAAAAAAATACAATTGAACCATTTAATTATAACATTAAGATGTGCAACAAGTCTACATTTTATTTCAGGTTACATTTTACTGACTGCTACCTGATTCTTTGCTGAGGCCAGAGAGAAACCTGTGTCGTATTTGTGGCGGATGACGCTGACTGGCCAATATCTAATCAGCAAACCGATATACGTCTAATCCTAGCGCACAAACACACACACCACCACACACACACACACACACACAAACGCCACAGCAAGTACAGTGGACTGAAAGAGAGGTGAGTCCCGTTTCACCTGGCAGGCCCTCTGGCTCCGGGTCTACAAGGTTAATGCTGTATTGTTGAATTTTTTAGGTGAGAAGCCATTCGAGTGTAAGCTGTGTCACCAACGGTCCAGAGACTACTCGGCTATGATCAAGCACCTGCGCACTCACAACGGAGCGTCTCCGTACCAGTGCACCATCTGCCAGGACTTCTGCCCGAGCCTGGCCGCCATGCAGAAGCACATGAAGGGCCACAAACCGGAGGACGTGCCGGCGGACTGGAGGATAGAAAAGACTTATCTGTACGTTTGTTACGTCTGAGCAGGTCTTGGACACACACACACACACAGACACACACAGACACACACAGACACAGACACACACACACACACACACACACACACACACACACACACACACACACACA
>JAOVVB010143555.1:0-11989 GCA_028570985.1 Heterobranchus longifilis
ATTGACATAATCAAATTGTAGCAGTAATCATAATAATAATAATAATAATAATAATAATAATAATAATAATAACAACAACAACAACAACAGTGAAAGCTTTAGTCAGAGTTCCATGTGTGGTATTAAATAAATTGCAGAGAGACTCTCTGAGAAAAAAAATCAAACTCGTGCCCTGCTGGTGGCTTCTGAAGGACTTCCTGCTATGACTGGAGGACTGCAATTTTAATTAGCAGCCTAATTGGACACCCCGCCGATCAGCTCGCCACACACTCACATCTCCATCCTTATAACAGTGCAATCACCTGCTCAAAAACATCAGAGCATCTTCAACGTGGGCTTTTATTTTCACGACCGCTGCTCCACACAGGGCTTTTACTTTGGAAAAAAAGGGAAAAGAAGCTCAAAAAAACAGAGACGATCTGAAGCTTCTTTCTGCAGGTTTGGAGCCATTTTGAGAAAATTCACTTGTCGCATTGTATGAAGTTTAGGATTTCCTTTTTTTTTTTTAATTCATCTAAGTTGAAAACAATTTAGAAAAATGCGGCAAGCTCACAACACATGGAAACTGTTTCCAGGGGACATGAAAAAGTGTTGCACATGGCTGGGACACACTCATTGCAAATCACATACTTTTTCTTTGTACTTTTAGTACATGTTGCAGCTGCCATTGCAAAGTACATACTGTTGCATGCATAAAAATGGGACTATGATACTACTTTGTCACACTACATTGTGCCTTGAACTTTGATCATCTTGCTCATATATCGAGATGAGCCAGGCCTAATCAATCACCGGCGATCAGTGCACAATGCATGCCAGTTCGATTTCTGTCCAACTTGATCCCGACTTGCTCTGACGTCATGCACACGTAGGCAGCGATAACCTCATGACATCAAGGCGGCCGCAGTTTTTAGAGCCAGGTGCCACAGCCGCTCTCCACCAACTGCAAGACCCACGGCATGATGGGAAACGCCTTTTCATTTTTGTTGAATTACAGAGATTTGGATTTAATTTGTCTGCTTTGAAGGTTTAACAGAACACGTGTGGCTGATGGTGACGTTAAGTAGGCCTAGTCAGTATGAGAGACTAAATATGAGTCTGATAACATTTTAATCTATCGGATCAAACAGGATGTGAGTGTTTATGTGATTTCCTGTAAAGTTACAGACTGAAAGCTGCTGGAAACGGCTGCAAACTGTTCGACTTGACCGCAGCTTTTTGTCACCGCCTCCTGTTGCTGCTCTTGTCCGTTTTCCAGGAAAGGCACCGTTCATCTCGAACGATCCTATTAACCAAACTCACTCCTCAAGTCGAAACCTAACCAACCCACTAACTATCAGAGGCAGGTCATGCCTTCGCCTGTTCCTCTGGAACAGCTATTCTAGCATTGATCTAGATGGTTGTTGCCATGGTTTTGGCTTATGAAGTTATTGAAGTTGGCTATCCATCGGTGTCATTTTGACTTATTTTAACACTGTGATCACATGATTCACAGGTGATTGAAGATTGCAGATCTGCTGTTAACCTAGCATTCTCCTTTTGAATATTATTAGCCTGTCAATTAAAAAAATCTGATGAAATACAGACAAATTATGAAAGAGGCTGGCTAACGTTACTTTCAGAACCCGTGATAAGGGACAGGCAAGTTAAACTTCGGTAGGTTTTGCTGAATCAGAGGAGGTCTTGGTAGGACAAACCGCTGAAGAGAATCCGGCAGGCGAGCGTCACGCTGATGGATGGCGTCCTGACGGCGCTCATTACCCTCAGCACCAGACCTTTACTTCAGCCCGCTGAGACCCGGCGATCTGGATCAGACTCCGGTCCCACACTGAGGACAGATCTCTGTGTGAGGACATGTTTACACGTCTTTACATCAGAGGACACGCTCGCTGCTTTCTGCCGTCGCAGGGTGTTTCCTGCGACAGTGATTGATGCTCGTCATCCCTGCGACAGCTTCGAGCTTTCTGCCCAACTAAACGATAAGAGGAGAAATCCATCTGAGTTGACAGCGCACGTCCATCATCGTTCACTCTGCGCTCTGATTGTCTTATTTAAAGTAAAGCTGTATTTACTGTCATCCGTCTCTTTCCTGGACAATAAAGAGCTTTGCCCTCCAGGTAAAATCCTACACTACTCCTACTGTTGATGCTCTGTTTCTCTTTATGTTTCTCTTTATGTTTCTCTTTATGTTTCTCTTCATGTTTCTCTCACAAGTGAATTCAGGATGAAGTCAGAATGACTCAACAGGCAGGAACTCCGTTTTTAATAACATGTTTCAATACCTCAAATTACAGAAGACATGCCATCGTCTAATGTCTGAATATTTCTCTAAAAGTCGTCTGGTAAATTTATTTAATCATATGCACCATGTAAAACTGAATTTTTGACACACGATCACTCAACAAGACACGGCCTGTATTTATCCAGCATGAAATTATTCTTATTTCAAGCAGTTTCCAGTAAAAAAGAATCGACTTGCTTGATACATTTTCTGAAATCAAGTCTCTTTTTTCTTAATTAAATGCAGCAATGTGCATTATTATGTCTTATGCCAAGGACATTTTATAGAAAATACTTGACATACGTTGATTTATATTTAATTGCAGGTTTTTCCACTTCTTAAAAAAAAAAAAATTGATTTTGGGTTTTATTACGGATGTAAAGCAAGGGTTTTTTTTTTGCAGTGTGGAGCTTTCTGGGTCATCTAATCGCTACTATTTCTGTATCCTGTCGATTTAATGTAATACACATAATACACATAATGTGAGACAGGATCACTCAACGAAACATGGTCCGTATTTATTGAGCTTCTCAGAGTAGGAGATCTACAGAAGTCGTGAGAGGCAAGCAAGATCTTTTTTCTTTTCTTTCGATTTTTTTCAGGCTCATTTTAAGGCTGAAGTGCAACATTACCCGCCTGGGAACTACGGCTGGGTATTGCCGAATACCTCACCCTACGATACATATCACGAAACACGTTGATTTTTAATAATGACCATGTCCTACGCAGAATTTACTACAACAACTTAAAACACTTCAAATTCAGGCCCACAGAGAGCTTTAAGTTTAATATTCTCTTTCTAATCCCAGAGTTAATAATAAATGCAAATATTCACATATTGATACAGTAACATCTGTATTGACACGTGTGTCAGCAAGGAGTACGTTATGATATATTGCTGTATTGATATTTTGAGCACAGCCCTATGGGAACCTGCATATAGGGTCTGGCCTTTGACTTGACATGGTTTTCACAGATGGAAAAAAAAGATACTTAGTATACTGTAGTACAAATTATAGACTCAACTGTAAACACATGTACAATTGTAGTCCAAAGGCATCTAAAGAATATAAAGCTGCACCACTGATGACAAATAATGACATGAATAAAACAGCCATGAAAATGTAATGCGAGGAATGAGAAACTGGGGCCCATTAATCATTTATGTAATGGCACAATACAGCCACATTCAAGTCCGCTGCTCCAACCTCAATTACAATGTTTTAACATGAAGGAGGCTTTGTACATCTAACACTCTGACTTCACTGAACAGCTGAGCTCAAACAGTATTTCAGTTGGACAAAAGGAAAGTCTGAAGCTCTTTAAAGGAAATCAGATCCTGCCGTCTGATAGAAAACCCAACAGGAAGTGAAAACACCCTCCTGACATCCACCTGGGTCACGTGTGTCTGACGATGCTCAGTCTTCTGAAGCTCAATGGAGGAAACGGGGTGAACCGAAGTTCAGCGTGTGATTAGAAAGAAGTTGAAATAAGAACTGATCTTCCATCAATGTCAGAAGAGGAAAACGTGTTTGTTTTTGTTTGTTTTCTTCTGAAGCGACTTCACAGTGAAGCGAGACTTCAGACGACACCGTCACCGACACCGGAGAGAAAACTACACTCAAATATCAGCAGCAATACAAGCTGAAAAAAAAAAGAAATGTAGAATTGGAGTCAAGATAATGGAAACAACCTCTCAACCTCTCTCCTTAATTTCACAGTTCGACCTCACAGCACCAGCATCATTCGCTTTCATTACGCCATGTTTACAGTTGTACAGAGGAGCGCTCTGTGCTCCTATTGGTCAAAGTCATGGATGTGAGGGAATGGTAAATGGACTGTAGTTATATAGCGCTTTTCTAGTCTTTGCAAACACTCAAAGCACTTTACACTACGAGTCATTCACAGGAGGATGGCAGAGGTTACCATGCAAGGTACATGCTCACCAGGGGATAGACATTTTCACACACACTCACACGCTGATGGCTGTGCCCTATGCCTATGTGAGTGTGGGGGTGCTGGGGTTCAGTATCTTGCTGAAGGATACTTCGACATGTGGACTGCAGGGGACGGGGATCGAACCACCGACCTTCTGGTTAGTGGATGGCCACTCTACTGATCACATTATCAAAAAAAATCTAAATCCAGTCTTGGTGTTCGGATGTCATGCTGTCAGTTGTCGTCAGTTGTCGTCCACTATGACACACTTCTCGGGATAAAACGACCATTGCCGTTCCAGATCCGAGCAGACACCCTACGTCTGCCAGGTCGTAATCGGGCTGATATTCTGAACCCGACATAATACTTACAAGTATGATCATTTTTCACAGACGTTTCTGCAAAATGTTCACTGACAATATATTTAATTTGTTTTCCTGCAGTATCCTCTCACAGCAACTAAAGCACGATTAAACACTTTTGTTGTCTGCACCAAAACACACGCAGGGCTCAGGATGTGAACTCTGTTCTTTGTAGGGCGGCCCCCTCTCAGTCGATTAGTCGACTAATCGGTCGTTTTGGTCTTAGTCGACTAAGATTTATTTAGTCGATTAGTCATTTTTATGCTTTTTTCATGCTGAATGACTTATTTCCAAGAAACTTATGCACAAATCTAGTAAAGACAAGATTTAAAGTGGTGCTTTTGCATGATTCTTGTGGAAAAACTAGATCTGTCGATTAAATCAACTAATCAATTAGTTGACAATATGAGAGTTAGTCGACTAAGAATTTCTTTAATCAAAGTCTTTTTACATCAAAACCCTGACCCCCGACCTACAGTAGGAGCCCTGTGTGGTGCATAAATGTAGAACACATAACAGGCAGCCATTATGTTTCCCTCAAAATGCACTTGGCAAAACAAGTTAGTAGAACATAAAGAGCAGTTTCTTGGAGAGCAGCTTGATCAGAATATTAATCAGATCATGAGAATGGAGATATTCAACATGTCTGCTGCATCATTATCAGACGCATTTCCCCAAAATTTTTACAGATTACAGATCTGGGATCTTTACTTAAATTTAAAATAAAGTTGACCAAAGTTTGGACAAACAGTTTGTAAAGAGAAATTATCAGGATTCACAGTGCGTTTCATGTTTGCTTTCACTGCTGCACTCCACCTGATTAAAATGCTGTTTTCATCTCTTTTTTGTTTGATTCTCAATGTCTGAAATAAATATCAGAACAAATGTACCAGTATTGTTTTCGCCTAAAAATAACTCACTGCCACAGTATTCATCTGAGAAACAAAACCAGCCATCAGCCAGAAATCGATTGACTGAACTTGTCCTCGTGCTGACTCTCTGAGCTCCGTCCAGTCAGACCTGTCCGGGCCCGAGGACACCATGCGATGTGTCCGTCCTGCTGCTGGCTCTGTGTCACAGCCAGCTGGTCCTGACACGGCCGGCCGGCTCTGTGGCCTCCAAAAAAAAAACCCCACCAGAACCTCACCTGGTGCCACAAATAAACACCTGATGCCTCGTCTCAGCTGGCCAGTCAGCATCCAGGCTGCCCGCTGAGTCAGCAAAGACCAGACGTCAAAGCATCCTCCAAATGTCTCAGCTTTAAAGGAATAGTTCACCCAAAAACAACATAAACTGTATAAATATTACATGCTCTCTCTGGTCCCAGAAAAAGTTTTCGATCGAATGGCGTTCAGACGAGTGGAGCGCCCGAAGATTGAAAGCATATCAGTGCAAACCAACATGGCTGAACACACATACAACAAATTCCTTCACGTGAGGATAATCTGAAAATGCTGTTTAGCAATATAGCTGTTTGGATTTCCATGAGCCCACGAAATGGATACAAGACACTTGAATAATGCTGCATAGCAATTTTCAGATGTTTTATGATTAATACCATCAGTTAAAAAAAATTTAAAAGGTAATTAAAAAAAGTTTGTTGCATGGTAAAAGAAAAATAGGCTACAATCTATTTTTTTTACTGCTAGTTTATTTGCAAGTTGCATTTTTTCTGTTCAGTTTGTGGCTCTCACGACCGACTGCTGGACGCCGCTCACAGCGGAGAGTTACGTGATGACACATGCCACTATACTGATGAGGACTGGCGGGTTAAATCAGCCGTCCTACACACAGACTATGCCAGGCAGACACACAGCTGACAACCTCGCAGGTGGATGTGGTGGGGACGGGATCGGACATTCGCTTTACGGACAGCTGTGCACTGGCAGCGCAAGACGTTCCACTCTGGGAAAATGGCTGCAGGTGTCCACAACAATGCACGCAATTGCTGTGTGCGGCTGTGTGAGCGGTAAAAGTCTGCAGCTGTCTGCAGATCCTGAACATGTGTCCGAGCCTCCCTGACGGGTGAACTGGGACTCAGTTGCCTGCTTGTTGGTTAACGGTTAATGATCGGATAAGGCTTGGTTATCAGTCAGAATTTTTTTTTAGATTAACATCCCTATTTATAACCTTTGTTGCCGTCTTTCGTTCGGCCTCTGTCGGAGTCTGTTGCACTGATATGCTTTCATCTTTCAGGAGCTCCACTCTCCTGAACTTACCTTGCTCGCCATGTCACGAGATCATGTGAGAGTCGCGGGATCACAAGATCACAACATGAGTTTGTATCTGAACCACCAGCGGTTTGGACCAATCAGCATCCTGTGAGGAGCTACTGGCAGCTGCAGGCATGGAATTGTTATGTGCGCAGGGCGACTGTTCATTCAAACCAACAATGGCGGCTCCTCAGAGGTTAGTGTAGTGCAGTTATATCACAACTGGAGAGTATTTCTTCAGTTTTTGGACTTCTCCCGACTGGCGTCAGCAAGAGTTTCGTCCAGTCAGCTGCCAGATATTTTTGTCTGCCCTTCCCCGTTTCCAATAACAGCTTCTCAGATGGTTCTGTGTAACAAACCATCTGCCGCAGCAGGTCACTCCTTAACGTCATTCGATAGAAAACTTTTTCTGAGACGAGAGCCTCGGGAGGCGAGTACTATAAACAGTTTGTATTGTCATGGGTGAACTATTCCTTTAAGTTTAGATTCTTCACTCGGCTGAAGACGGCAATCGTTTATCTCATCTCCGCCCTGAGGGGATTATGTAAAGTGCTCAGCTTTAAGGATGGTCCTTCAGTTTGGAAACATTTTCTCCACTTGTTTCTCCACATCAGCTCAGTGGAGTGTGGCGAGGAGCTGCTGCATTATGGATACACAGTCGGATACGGGGGTATGTCCGTGGGTGTTTCTCGCCCTCAGACGGTGCAGAGTGGAGTGATGTTTGAGGAGGATGTGAACTGTGTGGATTTCATGTGTGAACGGCTGACGTCACTGCGTTCAAATCTTCAATCTGTTTTTACAAAAAGAGACGTTTAGTTCCTTGAAGATATTCAAACTACAGGTTATTGTCCAAAATGTGGACCTAATTAGGGATGCACCGATCCGATGTTGATATCGAATATCGGGCCGATACTGACTGGTATCGGTGACAATGGGGCAGATCTATTCAATTCACTTCTATGCGTGTCTTCTATTGGCAGCACACCGGTGGCAGACCGCATGGCTGGGAGATAAACAAAGATGTGGAGATATTTCTTCTGAGACATGCAAGTAACTAAATTAACACAAAATGAGAACACCACAAATAGTGTCAAGTGTTGTGGATGCGAAGGGTGTTTGGGTGTCATTAGAAAGGTGGGAATTTGTAGTTTCTGGCAATGTGTGTGTGCTCTATTTATATTCGAGATGTGTTCAGTTGTCTTTGGCGTTTGCAGACAGAACAGAAACTTATTACAGATCTTTTACGGATCACAACTTGCTCTTATATTTACGACATATATAATTGTCTGACTTTATGTAATAAGACATTTTGAACAACATACAGTTGATTCAAAGATACTGAATGCTGAAGATCCCATGTTTATCTATCTGTGTTAATTCCTATCTTCATCTTCATGATTATGAAAAAGTTTTTTCCTAACCCTAATGTGTTGCCCTCGGTACCAGGCCGCTCGTTATATAAAGATCAGTATGTATATATATATATATATATATATATATATTATTATATTATTATATAGGGACCGAAAAAGTCGGATCAGCATCCCTAGACCTAATCTGAAACAGACACATGGAAAACCTACCAAAACTCACACTAAATAATTTGATTTTTCGAAAAGGAGACCCGGTCACCGAGTGACCTGAGATCAGATCTGTGAAAATCGCAAAACCAACAAGACAGAAGAGAAACAAACTGCTGGAATCGGATGGAGACATGGATAAACAAGTCCTGCAAAATAAACAACAAAATATGTTGTTGGTCCAGGTCATCCTCCAGAACGACACGTATCGGCAATTATTTTCTGATCTGACACACAACTAAAGACGCTTTCTAGTTTCTGAAAAAACTAACTTGTAACTGGGTCCTCAAGTCACAAGTTTAACTTCAAGACAATCTTCGCATGTTCTCCACAACCTGAATTATCACTCCGTCATTTATTTTCTACATCTGAGAACAGGAGCAGATTGTTCAGACTTTAGGTCAAGGGTTGTACCATTTGGGGGCATGAATCACTTTCCCACTGTAAAAGCTGCCTCCCTCCATTATAGTCTTCTCGTGTTATCATGTTTTAACATCAAAATAATATAAACTCTTTTTACGTCTTAAAACACTGGATGTTGCTCATCAATAATTTCACCCACTGGCAGATTATCTGATTTAATGATTAAACAGTATATTAATTGAATGTTCAAAGTACAGATTGTTTTGCTCTTTAAGTCAGTTTTTCTCACAGTGGGTTGAGTCGATGGGGAATAACCAACACAGACAGTCTCTCTCTCTGTCAGCAGCTGACAGCAGAAAGAAGCTCCAGGGGTCTTTTCTGCATTGTAAGGTTTTTTTTAAATACATATTATTTATATGAGCTGTCCCACTTAACACATCCAGGCATCAAACACTGACCCACTTGCTGCTTGCCTGAAACACTCTGTGCTCTGTGTAATAGTCCTGTCACAATACTTACTGTAAATATTGGTTTCTACACCAACATACTGTACTTTCAGGATTCAATATTTATATAGCCTACATATATGGTTAGTTTCCATCAAGTCCAGACAGAAAAACACTCACGTTCACACATGCATAACATACTCAACACACTTGTAAAGAACAAGGAGGACAGTAAAACAAAAAAGACTAAAAGTCTGCAGCCATGCTAGCAACTCTGTGAGCCTGTGCTTGTGCTAAATGCTAATGTCAGCATGCTAACATCTTGATGTTTAGCAGGTATTGTTTACCATGTTTGCTAATTAGCACTACACACAAAGTACAGTTGAGGTTGATGGGAATGTCATTAGTACTGCAGGTATTTGGTCACCAACCAAAGTATTGGACACACTGAAATTTTGACCCGATGATGAAAAGCTAGAGGATCACCAAAGTCAGGATTAATCCTCTGGGGACCATGAACCAAATTTCATAGCAATCCACTGAACAGTGATGAAAATTTGTGATGAAATATTTCAGTGTGGACCACCATCCCTAAAAATGTTGACTACTGGAGCTTTAATGTTTTCAGTATCTTTGTAAAGGCAGCAGGAAAATTACTGATAACTATTGAGAAACAACTAATTTCTCATCATCATGATGAACCTAATTTACCAAAATAAAAATAAAAAAGCCAGACATAGCTGAGATATTTGTACGGTGCCCGGGTGTTGTGGAGAAAAAATGCTTGTGATTACAAAACACCTTCATGTATGTTGAGTTTTACCCTCTTCCACTTTGCTGAGTCTGCATTCACATGTCACTGAATAATCACATTATTATTAATTATTAAATACATGTAGCCATCACACAGGAACAAAAGCATTTTTATGCACATCGCACAGCAGCTTCATTAATTATTTAAAAATGGCATTGTTGGAGTGGGGAAGAGCTCAATCTTAGATTTCATATTATTATTATTAGTATTATTATTATTATTATTAGTAGTAGTAGTAGTAGTAGTAGTAGTAGTTGTTGTTGTTGTTTTAAGCAAAACAAGCTACCAGTTTCTTTGGACCCTTAAAAAAAAAACTGCCCTCCATTCAATATTTCAACATGTCGACCTTCTACATGAAGTTATTACAGCTGCTGAATGAGTGAAACTGGTGCAGGCTCTGAAATGTGCCTATTTAATAATAAAGATATAATAAATTGTTAAGATCCATTAATCCAATGCATTACAGACTCTGTGAGATTGTGAAGAGCATCAAGAGATTTTGTATCCGGTATTTATTTCACTAAACTATTATTAGGATGCTACATTTTAATTTTGACTCATGAATTTATAACAACATCAGAACATAATTCTGAGAAGCTCGGATCAACATTTGATCATTCTTTCAACTTTTTTCGTATTGATTTGTGTTTGTGGTTTGCACAGATTGATCACAGCTGCAGATCCTGCCGAGAGGAAGGATTACAGCTGAGTCAGCACCGAGGAACAAACTGGACTCAAACACAGAGAAGAGTTGTGCAGAGAATAATCAGCTTCAGTCTCTGAGGACGAGCTTCACTGCCGTATCCAGGGGCGGAATGTAAACTAGTATATTTACTCAAGTACTGTACTTATGTATACATTTACTTTACTTGAGTATTTTCCTCTTTATACTTTATATTTTTGAATACAAAACATATGAGTGGTACAGCACAGGTGAAATGATTAGTCGATTGACAGCAAATTAATTGGCAACTAATTATTTTACTAATTGTAATGTATTAGTAATAATGTTGAGGTTTGGACTGTTGGTTGGACAACACAAACACTTTGGGCTCTGGGTAACTGTGACGCCAATTCTCTCTATTTTTACAAACCAATCAATCAATCAATCAATCAATTAATGGAGAAAATAATCAGCAGATTAATCCATAATGAAAATAATCATTAGTTAATAGTTCAACAACAGTAAAATCCTGCTTTTACATTAATGCATGAATAATAATAATCTAATACTATAATATAGTTAATGGACTGCATTTACAGTCTGTAGTGCTTTTCTAGTCTTAGCAACCATTCAAAGCACTTTTATAACAAGAACTAGGGCTGTAAAAACTGGCCAAAAATGATGTCTGGTTATTCCTTCTAAAAAAAAAAAAAGGCACAGGTTCAAACCTACTGGAATATCTATTTTTGTGCATTACGTCCATAAGAGGGCACACCAGTACAACAAGAGACAGAACTACTTGGATAGGTGCATTTCAACATAAACATGTCTTTTAAAAGATCTACATACCTACACATTACAAAATAAACAAATACAATTAAAGTGGCAGAGGTTGACTTGGTGACAGTATTTACTGGTGGTTTAATACTGCAGGTGTCAAAATACTGAGGGCAGCAAAACAAACTGTCATTTTAATAAGTCAGGCAATAATTGGCCTTTTTCTATCATTCTGTGAGCAGCCGTGATCTGATTTTCATGCTGAACACATCGCCTGCGAGACTTAGTTAACGTTACCTCGTTGAGAAGCAGCCTGCAGCTTTTCATCTAACAGCTCTCTGTTTCTGCTCCTGACTGCTCCATTACTCCCTGTAATATTTCAAACTGATCTGCTGTCAAAAAATACAGAAAATGTCCATTGTTTTGTTTGCAGACGCAGATGTCAAGCTCACTGACAAACACTGCATTTTCTGTGACTACTTCATAATAAAAGTCCTCTCGTTTCACCAGTTAAATGCTTTTAATGTGAAGGTGCGGCAGGAGGAAATGTT
>JAOVVB010143566.1:0-11989 GCA_028570985.1 Heterobranchus longifilis
AGGGGTAGAGATGCATGCGCAAAGGAAAAACCCACATTTCTGGTCGGAAGGAGAAACACACCTACTTTTAAACATTACGGAGACGACGCCTGACACACTGAGCGGCGAGGGTGCTGTCACGACCGGAGCCGCGGGCCACCTTCACATGAAACATTATGAAAAGTTTTTGTACACGCACAAATATCACAGGAATATTGAAGGAATGAAAGAGGAAGGCTGTGTTCATACGGTCCAACAAGTCCTCTACCGGTGAAATTTTTTGGGGAAAAAATCATATTTTACACAGCTGCATGTAAACGGGAATATTAGTGGAATATTCATTTTCATTAGCCACGCAAACAGCTTAGTGGGAATATTGTCTTTTTTGGAATAAGGACAAAAAATGGAATATTGTATGCATGTAAATGTAGTAAATGATTTTTAAGAAAATCCTACTCATTCTGCCTTTTAAATATAATGGTATAAATTGTTTTATTAATTTCGAAGTGCTATGTTTGAGGTGTAAATATGTGTAGCAAATATATGCAGTATGGGATAGTTGTACATATTAAAACAACATATGTTTTATTATTCAAGACAGGATTTTTATTAAATGTATGTAAATGTATAGCCCTTGTATCTGATCTACAAAATATGCATAAGAATTCTACAGAAGGCCATATGTTTCTTCTGAAAGTATGCAGATTGTATCGTAAGGAAGAAAATGTCAGTATGTTCACATCAATTAAAGGAGCTAAAAGACAGATTGTGTCTGCATATAAAACTCTGAAATGAGGCACTGTTTGTCCAACCATGTCCCTGTATGGTTTGTTCTGTCATTATCAGACTGCCGGTGCTAACACTGTGAACTTAGACTTGTTATCCTGCTGCACCAAAAGCCGTCTCTGGTCGTGTGGTCATTAAAGTGAAGTGGGTGTTAGTAGGTGTACAGCAAATGCCATTTGCAGAAAGTGTACACAGATTGAAAAAAAAACAAACTGTGCAGCAAATTGAAATTCAAATATCATTAGGCCAATGCAAATGCTGTATTCCTGATTAGCTCATATAGACTGCACTGTGTCTGGTCATTGTGCAGTCTGGTGGCTGTTGGCTTAAAACAGAGCATCTAAAGTGCCCCATGTGGGGGGGGGTAAGTTGAAAGCTGGTTCGATCCAGTGTGATGTGTCGTTTCCATATTGTGTTGTATTGATTTCAGAATGTGTTTTTCTGCCCTGTGGTGTTCAGCTCCCCAGAGGAACTTTGAGATTGCTTTCAAGATGTTTGATCTGAACGGAGATGGAGAGGTGGATCTGGAGGAGTTTGAACAGGTAAGACTGTGATCAGCAGCACGTCTTGCATACAGCAGTCGCACACAAACACGTACAACATCAACATATCGAAGAACACAAGGTTAAAACAGCCAACCCACACGTTTGGACTGTGCTGTATCTACAAAAGCGACTGATTGCATTACAGTAGCACACAGGCACCACTGTGACATTTCCTCAGAAGGAAAAGATGAGTGCTGCACTCTGTGATATATCATTATCTCTACCACTGGATCTCATGGGGTTTATTATATACAGTACAGTATTACATGTACATTATTATTCAGATATATATTTGGAGTTAAACCTCATTATGTAAGAGAATGAATGAAAGTCCTTCTTTTTGTATTTAAAGGTGCTGCATGCAAAATTCAGAGTCAAGGCCGAGATTGGCTGCACACGGCTCTCACCTCCGACGTCACAAGCAAAAATGAAGGTGGCTCAGCCAAAATGGCGGCGCCTAGCCGTGCTAACAAAGCTAACAGTGCTAACAACAGCATCAGTTCTGACAGAGCTAACGGTGTTAATGGGGGTTAGGTCAGACTTAACTGGGGTGACCTTGTTTCCTCGACGACGCCGTCTCGCCATCGTGGCTCGGGGTGGTGTCATCAGTGGTGCTAACAGTGCTAACAACGGCAGCAGTGCCGACAGAGCTAACGGTGTTAATGGGGGTTAGGTCAGGCTTACTGGGGTGACCTTGTTTCCTCGATTGCGCCGTCTCGCCATCGTGGCTCAGGGTGGTGTCATCAGTGGTGCTAACAGTGCTAACAACGGCAGCAGTGCTGCCAGAGCTAACGGTGTTAATGGGGGTTAGCTCACACTCAGCAGGGCCACCTGGCTTCTGCAGGTGAACGGTGCTCATACGGCAGGTTACCGTTGACAACGTGATAATTGCTGTGTGACCACCGTTCTCTCGGCGCATGCCCGGCCCGGGTAGTGTGCAGTGTGGCCGCGATTAGCTAGCCAGTGGGACATGAACGTGAAGGGAGGAAGAAACGGGGAGGGCCAACGGTTTCAAAGGGAGGGACTCACAAACAAAGAACAGAGGCGCTCGGATCAGAACACACACAGAGGTAACTTCATTCTCTGCTCAGGACGCCAGTACTCCACTAATATCTTTACATAGCAAATAGTTGTTTGCTGCTGTATTAATGTTCTGAATGTCGTATATAGCACCTTTAACTGCTTTGTAATATGAAGCAACCAACTGATCCTCGTAAGCTTTTTACTCTGGGCAGTTCTCTGATTGCATCATTTTTTAAAAACTATTTTCTATGAGACTATTTTATATACTCCAGAAAGTAAAGTACTTCTGAAACCTCGTCTACACGGTCATCCTGGTTGACATTGGGACCCTCTCCATCCTCAGGTCCAGAGCATCATTCGTTCCCAGACCAGTATGGGCATGCGACACCGCGACCGCTCCACCACAGGAAACACCCTGAAGACAGCCGGCTGCAGCTCTGCTCTCACCACATACTTCTTCGGAGAAGACCTGAAGGGAAAACTCACCATCGGCAGCTTTCTGGAGTTTCAGAGGAAACTGCAGCATGATGTGCTCAAACTAGAGGTAGTGAATGAGTGGAGGAAGAGCGTATTAATACTGTGAATTTTCATCTCCTGGTTTACTGCGTGCAGTTAGAATGAATTAATTTCAATGTTATGGCTTTGCTGTAATCTTAAATCTTACTCCCCGCTGTATCTATTCAGGGACTACACATGTAAATTGACAGCAGACTCATTGACAGTAAATATTACTGTCCCTGTTACACTTAGTCCCCGGGTAAACGTACGACGATGGTGAGTGATCGGTGAACGTCATGCAAAAGAAAAAGAGGGCATAGCATGACAAAAGCGCTGTGTGGATTTTCTGTCAGCGCTGGTCAGTGTTACTCTATAACATGTGACAGTTAAGTATAAAAGCCATCTTCTGTCTCCTCAGAGTGGCACCCCCCCCTTCCCTCTACAGTAACAGAAACTGATCTGTGTTGTTGAGCATATGGTTATTCTAATCTATTTAATTAGCGTGGGTAGTGGATACTGATACACTGAACCATAATGTGCGCCGTCGTCGTCGGCTCCAAGAATAGGACTGGAGTCGGAGCATCTGCCAGAAAGAAAGCTTTATCTGTCAGGTTTTAATGATACCACAATGCTCCGAGAGGGAAATCATAACACCATAGATAAGGTAGACAGCAACATGGGTAATCCAATTCCTGAAGTCTGACTCACGTGCTTGACCTCACTCCTCTCTTCGTTTATTTGCTGAGTCTGCAGCTCACCCTAGGCCATATTTCACCAGCTGCAGCTGTTTTTTTTTTGCAGGGTGCAGGATTCCTTCTCTCACTTACTTTCTCTTATTCTTGCAATCTGGTTTCAGAGCACAATGTTTGCATTTAAAAAAAATGCACAATTGCTGTCTTTATCCAGACCATCAGTATCGAAAAAACAAAAATAACAAGGGTTTAAAGATACTAGGATAAAAACCAAATATTAAAAATACTTTCAATATTAATAAGTTAAGCTGGGGGGGCTACAAGGTACAAACCATAGACCGTATATAAAGATGGACGACACGTCTCTACTTCTTCCCACTGTACAAAAGTGAAGCCAAAATAACCTGGATACGGACGCCTTAAAATGACCCAAAAACGTGCATGCACTTTCTCTCTGAGAACATGACTAACAGCCACGCAACATCAACAACTGCAGATTATGTGTGAATTTTCTTGTATTAAGTAAAAAAAGATCATTCATGTGTCCGCTGCAGTTGACGTGCGTTTTATGCTGAGTATTTTTGTCTTGTCGACTCTGTAGTAGCCTATGCTATGCCCTTTTGATGCGTCGTTATGCAATTCTTTTCTCGTCGTAATGATCTACTCTGACCTCATACCAATCCCCCATTACATCGTCTAAAATGTTTTATCTAAATGTTTTTTTCATCTGAGTCATTATGTCCCCACCACTTTTCAACACAAAATGACGCCCATGAATATGCCATTCACAGGATGAGCAATTAGCAGCAGTTTTTGTAGTGTTCTGTACAAAGTGGCTAGTGCTGAATGTTAAAAAAGCATTCTTATGTCTGTGTGGGATGGTTAAATTACAGTCCAAACTTCTGGGGGGCAGAGGGGAGAGAGTTCAGCATCCCAACAGCCTGATGTATCAAGCCTGTATGTCCACGGATGCATAATAACAGAAATGTCAGAATAACGAGAGCTACTGTCCTTAAACATGTCCTGACCGCAACTTTACTGTTTTAATTCACTCTCACCGCTCCCTCCCATAGCGCCGATTTTGGCGGCAGCAGACAGCTGTTTTCAGCGCAAACGGCTCGTAAAAACCCGCTGTACGTTATCTGCTCGTCACCAAATTTAATGCGACTTCACCTCACTTAAGGTAGATCCCCCCCACGGGTGCTTGAATGGTGAGGTCACCCCTGTAATATTTACTCCAGGCTTATTTTGGCTTAGTCATGAGCTGCCTCATGCAAGTGCGACAAATTAACATTTTGAGAGGTCGGCACGTTCGGAGAAAAAGGAGGGAGGGAGGCTCAGACATAAATCGACTGGATTGACCTGACACAGTCACGGCCCACTGCTGTTAAGCCATGCTCCAGTGGAACATTGGACATTGCACATGCAGATTTAATGTCACCAATGCCAGCTCCAAGCATGATTCAACTTGAAGGCTGACACCAGTATTTACTGTTTCCCATCTCCCCATGCCCTCCTCCTCCTCCTATTAATTTGTTTGTCCCTCTGCACAGCACTCAGTCTTCATCTCTCTCTCTCTCTCCCCCCTCCTCCAGTTCGAGAGGAACGATCCTGTGAACGGAAGAATCACCGAGAGACAGTTTGGGGGTATGCTGCTGGCCTATAGTGGCGTCCAGTCTCGTAAACTCAAACAGATGCAGAAGGGCTTGAAGAAGATGTTTAAGGATGCACAGGTAGATAAATCTGTGTGTACTTATTCACGCTTTCATGGAACTCTGAGATAAGTGATTGGTACTCTGTGGTTGTATATAGTGGTAGATTTGGTGGCGTAGAGTGTTCTAACTAATTGGCCTATATGTGAGGATGCGTGACAGACGGTGTGTGCCTGAGGGAAAAGGAGATTGTGTGCTGGATGAGAGGTAGCACATCACCGGGAGAGGACAACACATTCGGAGCCTGACGTTATCCACCTGACCGACAATTACTCTCTCCGACTCTTCTGCCAAATACAGGAGGGCGTAATTACTCCATCTCTCTTTGAGCTTCTTAATAAAGCCTTCAGGCTTTGTCCTTCTCCTCGACTGCTCTTCTATCAGTCAACAACTCCTCCTGCAGTTTATTTATTATTCAGGCTGCCGCCTCTTCATCCTTTAGTCGACTCATCAGTCATATTGGTCTTAGTCGATGTAACATTTCTTTGGTCGATTAGTCATTTTTTATGCTTTTTTCATGCTGAATTACCTAATTTCAAGTAAGTTATGAGTACATCTCTGGTAAACACAAGATTTAAAGTGGTGCTTTTTCATGATTCTTTGTGGAGAAACTCAGTTTTACAGATCAGACGATTAAATCAGCAAATCGATTAGCTGACAAAATCGTATCGTTAGTCGACTAAGAAATTCTTTAATCGAGGACAGCACTACTTATTATACTCTGTATACTTAGTTTTAATTTCTTCAAATAATATGTTTTGATTTTTCTTTTTTGAACAAGAAATGTAAAAGAAAAAGTATTACATGAAAAGCTACAGCAACAAAAGACAAACGAACAACGAAAATCACATAAAAAAGTTTAAATACAAAAATTAAAAAAAGAAAAAGAAACATCTCAAACAAAACAACAGACTCACAACAGCATCAAATAAACAAAATGACTGTTTACAGTGGTCTGGATAAAACCTATATTTTATCGGATATCTCGCACCACCACCCCACATGTATACAAAGTAAATTACCCATTAGCCAGTATTTCACCCATATTACTTTGCTCAACAAAATCCAAAAATGGTCCCCAAACCTAAACAAATGTCTTGTTTACCCTTAACCAAACATGTTATCTTTTCCAATACAAGGTAAATGAGATTTCTTTAAGCCAGTGGCCAGTACTAGGCCTGTTTTCCAGGCTGTATACTTATTTAGTTTACTCCCTTCCTCGAGACATCCTTTCACCCAACACCACCACCTTGCTCTAAGCAAGTAAAATGGCTCCGCTGGGACAGACCAAACGGAGGCAGAAATGTAAAAATATTCAAGATGCAGAAGGGCTCGGAGCCAACTTCAGTATATCCCTTTCCTATTTCCAGTGCTTTGCATGAACTTTGGTTTCATGCTGGTTCTGCTTCACTGTAATGAGCCCCATCAGTCAATTTGACTGAAGTTACGCCCAAGCATATCTTATCCCCAGAAGTGCTGCAGCAAAAATACATCCCTTCCCCAAAGATAGTAAGCGTCACATGAGCTATGATGAGGCACATTTGATGGTTAAATGCAGTGTTTAGCAGAGAAAAGAAAAGCAGGGAAGCTCCCGTTCCTCCCAGGCATGAGATAAAGATGAGGCTGGTGCTGCCAGAGTTGTCTCTCTAAGGAATGCAACTCCAGTAAGCATCTCTCTCTCCTTCCCTTTTTCATAGTTTATCCTCTCTTTTTCCATGCCACTGTCTGTCTCTTCAGCGTTGGCATAACCTGTAATGTAAATGAGAAAAGTGTTATTTACAGCCTGAGACCAGCTGCTCACTTTTCTTTGCAAACGAGCTCATCAGCAGAGAAGCAGCTGTGTGACCGTGCGTCTCTGTTTATATGTGCACGCGTCTTTAGGCCGTCTGTTCCCATGTCCGTCCGCAGCACACTGTTCATCCATGTGTGTCGGCTGCTTCTGCCCACTTCCTCTTGTCATTTGTGTCACACTGCTGGGCTGCTTCCGAAAATGGCATTGAGCAGTCGCAGCTCTTGTCCTGACAATGTTTGGCTCATTTTTCACGTGACTGCAGTGCTCTAATGGCTCAGGTAAAACAGCAGGAGGGATTTGTCACAGACTTTCTCTCCTCGGGCTGGGCGATAATTCAATATGATGATTTATCGTCTTTCAATGGAAACGTATCGTGGTGAAATCAAGAATCAGAATCATCCGAAGTCTTGCTTACGGGAATACCCCGGTGTAGTTAGATCACATTGTTGTCTTAATCGGATTACTCTGCATTTGTGTGCATGCATGTAAACATAGTCACATAGTGTAAAGCCAGGAAGAAATATTTATCTAGTCTCCTCACCACTCCCCACACCAACCTGCGGACTTTCGAGGACAGAGGTTTTCAGTGTGGCAGCCCCCACCCTCTGGAACTCTCTCCCAGCTGAAATCCAAAATGCTACATCCATAGACACTTTAGAAATACTGCCACTGCCTGCTATTTTATTTAGTTTTTCTTGTTTTGGTCTGATTTGTTTGTTTTCTTGTGTGCGTGTTACTTGTTCTGCCCTTATGTAAAGCGTCCTTAGGGCCCTTGAAAGGCGCTATATAAATCCAAGATATTATTATTATTTCATTTTTATTTTATTTTTTTTTGCACTCGAAACTGTGCACTGTTCATTTGCACTTAAGTTCTTAATTAAATGAGAAAATGCTCAGTACTTTTGTACTTTTCCAGTATTTAATTCACACAGGGATATACAAACATAAGCTTTACCATGTGGTTATTTCAAATAGACTATTTATTTATTAAATGACCAGAAAACACTATATCATGATATATATGCTTGTATTTCATGTCTGTTGTCTTGTATTTTACTTGCTATTTTATTGAGAAGCACTTTGCGACATATGCTCTTGAAAGGTGCTATATAAATGAAGCTAGTATTATTATATCGTTACTGAGATATGAAATTACCTGTATCGGAATAGAAGATTTTCACCCAGCCTCAGACTCATTTTGTGCATTTTCCCGTCTTGTGCAGGGCATCACATTTGAAGAGGTGGAGAATTTCTTTACTTTCCTAAAGAACGTGAACGACGTGGATACTGCGCTGAGTTTCTACCACATGGCTGGAGCCTCCATAGATAAAGGTACACCCACAGTCGCCCTTTTCCTCTGACATTCTCTCTTTCCTCCTAATTACTCTCCTTTAGACTCAACTGTTGTCACTTTCCTCCTCTGTCTCTCGGAGTTGTTAACACTCCGCTCGCCAGATTGGCTTCCCACATCTCCTCCTTTTGCCTGGCTTCGCTCTCGATCCTTGCTCTTTCACTTGTCGTCTGTTTGTCCGTCCGTCCATTTGTCTCCGGCCTCCTCCTCCAGGCCTGCAGGAGAGCACAAGAACCACGAACATGCGCACATGTCAGATCACTTTGCTGGCCACTGATGCCCACTGACACATGCCAGCATCATCACTGGGGCAGGGAGAGTGGGCTATTACATGGCTGCTCTTTGTGTATGTCATCTGTAATCTGGTGACCGGAGCGGTTTAACCAACGCTTCTAAAGTACAAGATGTTAACATTGTAATCCTTAAGATTTCAGTCCTGGTTGATTTGGCAACATCTGCCGAGGTGATTCCCATAGTGAAACACCTCAGTCTGTTATCAAAGAACCAGGGTTATGTTAAGTAATCTTAAGTTTCCATGGTAACAGTAATAATACTCCAGCAAACACTCATTGAGCAGCTACTTTGTCAGAAATACAATAGAGGAGCGAGTGGTGTTCTGTTTACAGTGCAGCTAAACAAAGGTGGGTTGTTTAAATAAAGGAGACGGTCAATAAATCGGTCTTTTTCCATCATTGCAGCAGCAGTCTGATTTCATGCTGCACACGCCGCAGTAGCAGTTTTCCACACACCAACAGCAGGACACTGTAAAATGTTGGTTACCTTGGTGAGGAGGAGGTGTGCCACCAGTCATCTGCAACTCCTCATCTGATCTGCTGGCAAAAACAAAATTGAGAAAATTAATTTAGTCTTGTTTTGTAGGTGTATATTTGATAACCGCAGTGACAAATACATGCTTCTGCAAAATAAAAGCCAGCTCTTGTTTAGCTGGTTGAATGCTTTTAATGTGAAGCAGTTGGATGTTTAGTTTTAAGGATGCACCGATTGTGAAATTCTGGACCGATACCAATGTTTACAAAAACCATTTGGCCGATGTCGATACCAATGTGTTTTCGTTCCTTCCTTCCTACTGTGCCAGGGAAACAAATAAATCTTCATCTTCATTCAAAAAATAACAGTTTTAAAGTCCTTCAGCCCTTCATTACACTATTATTCAGTACTTACATAGCCCAACAAAAACTTTTTCTGTTAAACATAAATTAGATAAGCAATAAAATATGAAAACTAATTATTAATTAATACAAACATGAATAGGGCTATCTTTCACCTCTTGTGTTTTTCATACTGCAACCTTCTTGTTTTTCCATTAAGCACAAACCTACAGTTGGCTGAACATGGACCTCTTTACCAAACAGAAATTGGCCTGTTAGGTGCAAAATCGATGCCACACAACAGATAAACATCGGTGAATGACATCGTATTTGCCGATAGGCCGATGACAGTCAACAAGATGAATGTCGGCCGATAAATCAGTGCATCCCTATTTAGTGTGCATTAGCAGTAACTAAATTAACTCTGACATGGTATGAAGAGAAAGAACAGTAAACAGTTAGGCTGTTGTCAATGAGAGAAACTGTGCTGGATAACATACAATGCAATACAGTAACAATGCATTATATGGCTATTGTATGAGGACCATTAATAGTATCACAAATGGGGTTTGGTGTCATGAAAAGAGGGAGCGTTGACGGGTTGACCCGCCATTCTCATTCAAAAAGACCAATTACTAGGTGTCATATCAGTCATTCAATTAGTCTTTCCTTTATCTTCTTCCACACGTTCATTTGTACTGAATTAATTTGTCTGTCAGATCCTAACAATGAAAGTCAGTTTAATGTGAGAGCAGCACAGGCAGCGAGGACCTGTAGCTTTTATAATATGGCAATCAATTGTTTGATGAGTCAATGTTTTCTTCATTCATTGCAGTGATTCAGTCCTTCAATAGGCCTCCATACGTTTTCTGTCAGCACATCCATTAGTTCTGATTCACTGATGAAACAGTTTCTGCTATAAGGGAGTGCACGGTCTACCCTGAGGAGCTTGTTTCCAGCATATGGTTTCAGCTGCAATAACAGTAACAAGCCGTGTGTGTGTGTCTGTGTGTCTGTGTGTCTGTGTGTGTGTGTGTGTGTGTGTGTGTGTGTGTGTGTGTGTGTGTGTGTGTGTGTGTGGTCAGGTCTTGGCATGGACATCAGACTTTGAGCTGATGTTGAACCTGTGAACTGTCGGACCGCTCACTGACTCTTTGTGCTACAGAAAGAGAGTGTGTGCAGTCTGTTGTTCACAGCGAGTGACGGGACAATCAGCGATTTATCCTGGATGTCGACAAAAATCACTCACGATGAGTAGATCGTGGTGAATTGACTGCAGTTTACTTTGTTTCTTAAAAAAAGTGAGAATAAAATTGTAATGTTTGCAGAAAAAGTCACACTTTCATGTTAGAAAGGTTGTAATGTTTTGAGAGAAAAGTCGTAATTTCTCAAGAAAAAAAGTCACAATTTTATGAGAAGAAAGTCATTATGTTTCGATTAAAAAGGTCGTTATGTTTTGAGAATAACGTCATAATGTTTCAAGAAAAAGACACAATTTTATGAGAAAAAAATCGTAATGTTTGCAGAAAAAGTCAGAGTTTTATGAGAAGAAAGTCATAACATTCGGAGAAAAAAGTTGTAATGTTTCGAGAAAAAAGTTACAACAAAACAAAATGTAATGTAAAGTGATTCTTGTGTGTTTTAGTGCCGTTTTAAGCATATTTCGTTTATTATTGTTATTATTATTCGTTTATTGTGGCCATGATAATCGTGACATGAGATTTTCATATCGTCCCGTGCCGAGTCACAATACTCTCAAAGGTTTCTGTCCCTAAAACATCTGTGTTTTTATTGATATTTGTTGCACACTGCAGAAAATCCTCTGAAAACAGGATGGTTTTACATTGTCCTGGGACACAAAAACCTGTCCAGTGAAATTGAATAAGTAGAAAAAGTGAAGTTCACACACGTGCAGCTCACACTGGAAACTTTCTTACAGTCTTTATTAACAGAGACGTTTCAAAGTGCCTGTGGAAAGTCAAAATGTCAACAATAATAAAAACCGCAAAGGACTTTCCAGCGTGCAGCTACACTCTGCATGTGATTACAATTATGAAACGTAATGTATTTGTGTTAAATCTCATTAATATTCATATGCACTTGTGTGAAATATAATGAATACTGGAATTTTAGTACAAAACACTATAAAAAGACAAAACAATATTTGACACCTCTTTCGATACCTCGATAAAAAGAAAAAAAGGCACACAGAATTGGATTCTTTTTTTAATAAATTATTTTACAGAAAAAGTAGATTTTCTTCTGTGCAGCTTCTGGTTGAAAATCTGATTGCAGATCTGCTTTTTTTTATTTATAGCTTTGGTACTTTTGATACTATCGAATGTGTATATTGTATCGTTTTAAACACGTGATATTGAAAAAATAGAGACACGTCGGATTGTTTATGTTTGCTATGGCAGCAATGGAGTTGTGTGTGTGTGTGTGTGTGTGTGTGTGTGTGTGTGTGTGTGTGTGTGTGTGTGTGTGTGTGTGTGTGTGTGT
>JAOVVB010143576.1:0-11989 GCA_028570985.1 Heterobranchus longifilis
AGTAACCCCGCTTCTCCTACACCTGCATACCAGCCGGTGATTTTTTTCTTATGTTGACATTTTAAAGCGACCGAGAAAATGATTGGAACTTCATCTTACAAAGTTAGACTTTCTGATAAACTTTCTGCCGAGTTTAACTCCGTTGGCATTTTAAGTCTGGTTGGAATCACGGCTCACGTCATTCTTAAAACAACAAGACATTTTTATACAGACGTGAACGTGAATTAGAACTTAAGTCTATCATCCTTAATGCTTCTCTGTTTTGTGTGTCAGGGGGAATCGTAAAGGCTCCCTTTGGAAAGCTTGCACTGTTCACTATCCAAAGCAATTGAAGTTTTTAAAAATATACTGTAGCTATGTGCTTCTGCACCCCGTGTGCATGTGTGTTTTTCATCCCCTCAGTCAGTACAACTATATGATGATGACTGGAACATTCCTGAGCTCAGATTCATCCACAAATGGCAGGAAAGCCTGGGATTGATTTCTGTACAAATACAAGTGCGATGATGGTGGTGATGATGCAAGACTGAGAGAGAGAGATAGAGAGAGAGAGAGAGAGCTAAAAAAGGAACAGCTCAGCAAAAAACAAAGCAAGAGAGAGAAAGAGAGATGGACATGTTTTTCTCCCTAAATCCTTCTTATGAAGTGAACTTTTACATTTTTATAAAATTATTGGCACCCATCATGAAAAAGGAGGCCTAATTAATATAATTAGAGATGTTAAAGATTCCTGTTTTTTAAGAGTCCCAGGTTGTTCTTGAACCCTAGACCACTGTTTCCACTAAATAAGTTAAAGAACAGCTTTCACACTCAAGTCATAAGTCAAACACTTTGTTTTGGATTCCGACACGTACAAAACCCTTCGTGTGAAAGTAGAATGATTTTATAATCTATTTATCATCCTTCAGTTTTCTCCCTCTCAGTTTGCTTTTAAATATTATCCAAACATACAGTAGGACTAATATAATATCTCAGAAAAAAAACAAAAACATTCAAGCTGGCCGGCCAATAATGCACCAGTGTTGATCTTTAAAGGTTATACTAGATGACAGTGTGTCACCGAAAGATGTCAGATGAGAATGTGGTCCATTGCTGCTTTTGTAACTGATGAAGCAAACTTTGGCCATCTTGGTTGATTGACTGTAGCGGCACAGGATTGTGTGTGTGTGTGTGTGTGTGTGTGTGTGTGTGTATGTACGCATTTATTTTTGTTTGAGGCTTGACGCCAGCTAGTCACAAACATCCTGAGCTTCAGAGACGCCACACAGACAAAATATCCACATCATTAATCAGCTACAAGGAACACACAAATACACACACACACACACACACACACACACACACACACACACAGGGTTAATATATATCTTTAGCCTTGATGGCGTTAACCCAGACTCCCTCTCCAAACCCGTGGCCTGACTCTGACTGTATGGCTCTTCGCTTCCCTCCTGTCACTAGCCTTCAGCAAGAAGCACTTCAAAGAAACTTGTTCTACATGAGCCACGCCCACTGTCAGGGAAATTCCCTGGGTTTTGGGTGGATTAAAAAGAAATCTAAATGAAATAAACTCAGTCCCACAGGAGCTAGTGCATTAATGTGGAGCTATGTTTGTGTATTAATTTCGAGTTATGTTCTCCAAACTGTTGTTTCAACTCCAGTCTATAGCACTGTGCTGCAGGATTCTGGATTCTGATTGGTCAGAAGTTTTTGATTAGGCTAATTATCTGTATCTCCGATAAAAGCTTATAGATTGAAGGTGTTAACTCTTTTTTTTGGTAACGTTTACTCGATTCTTCTCCCTAAGCTTCCTCCAAGATCTGCCTTTTTTTGAACTGCTGCTAACACACAGAGGAGAGCGCTATCCACCCCTTCCGCTTGCATGAGCCCACAGACGCCCATGTCACTATAATTGATGTAGGAGTGTGAGTACGCCACCAGATATGACACTCAATCTGCTCTCTAGGGTCCCGGCTACACATGGCTATAGAATCACTTGGGAATCGAACTCACCAACTCTGGATGATACAGCGAACGTTTTTTTTTTGTTGCGCCAATCATGGGCCACTTTAAAAAAAAAAAATCTAGTAACATCTAATTTATACAAGAACTTGTTGCTATGGTGAGGTTTTCTTTACAGAGATGTTTATTTCACATTTAAGGAAGGAGTCTCCAGTGTCAGGGCTTTGCAAAAGGTCAGAAGTAAAGCTGTGACTTTTCCAACACCTTCAGGAGTGGCTTGGTAACATGGCAAGCTGCAATATTTGTCTAATTAACATTAGAAGAGAGAGAGAAAAGTATTTATAGTGCATTCTGACTCAGATTTTGTTGGTTGTTGATTGTTGGTTTGTTGGATATAAATGGATGAAAAATTACAATGCAGGGCAGCACGGTGGCTTAGTTGTTAGCACTGTTGCTTCGCTCCTTCAGATTATGGATTTGATTTCCACCTCGGGAGTTCTCCCCGTGCTTGGTGGGTTTCCCCCAGGTACTCTGGTTTCCTACCACAGTCCAAAGACATGCAGATTAGGCTAATTGGCTTTAAAAAATGTTCTAAAATTGCCTGTAGTGTGTGAATAAATGTGTGTGCCCTACGATGGATTACCATCCTGGCGGAGTGTACCCCAACCTGTGTCTTCTGGGATAGACTCCAGGCCCCCCGCGACCCTGTCTACAGGATTAAGTGGTATGAGTAAGTGAGTAAGTGAAGTACAATGCAGACTAGCATTGCCAAAGTGCTGTGGTATAAGAGGAATAAATCAATTCAGTAACAGGAAGTCCACTTCATTACATGACTCTCCATCCATCCATCTAGGAACCTTTGTAGTCCAACCAGGCACTGTGGAAGGCAATGGTGACCATTGTTTTTCTTCTCATTTTGTATGACTGTGGTAGGACCTCCGGTCAACATTCACACGTGCATTCACACACTATGGGCAGTTTGGGAGCACCACTTAGCCACTGTATGCCTTTGGACTGTGGGAGGAAACTGGAATCATACCCAGGATCTAGAGAATTGAAATGGGAATAAAACCCAGGACCTGGATGTGCAAGGCGACAGTGCTAACCACTAAGCAACCATGCTGCATTACATCCCCCTGTCATGATAATTTTCCTCAAACAGCATGACCAGAGCGTTAGACTCTTCTGCAGTGTAATCTGACCTTTCCAGGCTTCCAAGTTCTTTATTATTCCAGGAGTCGTATTCGATTTCTCTTGATCTGGAATGCTGGGATTTGCTGATTAAAGTGTGAAATAAAGAATTAAGCGGGCGAGTCTCAGAGCTGAGAGCTGCTGCAGTGGAATGTAAGGAATGTGGCATCTCTGTTTCCACCTCCAGCAGCGCCACATCATCTCTGACTGATAACCGGGAAAGAAGGTTTTGCTTTTATTTCAGCGTCTCTTCTCTTCTCCTCCATCTCAAGTCTGGCTTATGTCTGTAAGGCATGGCTATTAGAGGGATGAAGAGAGAAGAAAGAAGAAGGAGAAGAAGAAGAAGTGACAGAGAGAGAGTAATGGGAGATTTAAAAAGAGGGAGGAAAAGTAGGAGAAAAAGAGCAAAGTAGCGAAAAAGAAGAGAGTGGAAGATTGGACAGAGAGTCAGCAAAAAAGAGAGCAGAGGAAGTGGGAAGAAATAGAGAGGAGAAAGGGAGAGACAAAGAATGAGAAAATGATTGAGGAGGAGACAGGGAGGAGCAATGAGGGATGTCAGCATGAGATTTTACAGGTGAGAAAGAAGAAGAAGAAGAGGAGACATAAATGAGTTTAATATGAGACTCTCCTTCAGTGGCATTGTCCCCTGATGAGAACCTGACAGAGTGAATGGCTCAATTGAAAAGAGAAAGAAAGAGGGAGAAAGAAAGGGAGAGAGATTACCAAATAAGGCTGCTTCTGACTTCACTCCCCACTTTTACACACACACACACACACACACACACATACGCCCACACTGTGTATAAGAGGAGCAGGGTGTGGCACACCATGAGCACACAGAGACCATTCACTTTCACACTCTACCACCATCTACATCATCACCACCTCCACTGCCCAGTGAGCCTTAAACCTATGTAACATTACTGCTCCTCTGAGAAGTGTGTGTGTATGTGAGTAGACGTGTGTGTGTGTGAGAGAGAGAGAGAGAGAGAGTAAGATCCTGCCAGCCTGTACCACAACTTTTTTTTTGTACTGTAACGAAAGAATAAAACACTCGGTATGCTTTTTTAGGAAAATAATCAACAGTATAAAGTATATATGTAACAGTATAAAAAGTCACTGTTACCACCCAGAAATGGAATATTTCCCATCATGTCAGCGCTTTACACCTTTTATACCACTGAAAGATGACTGACGATTGACTGAACGACACGCCATTATTTTTTGCTCAGTAATCAATCATTAAATTCAAATTTAATTTGTCACGTATACAACCATACACAATATGATATTCAGTGAAATGCTTATATGACTGTCTTTGATCTAAAAATGGAAGATTTCACTACAATAGAAGGAAAATTGCACTGGAGGAATATAATTAAACAAAAAAAATTTTTTTTAATTTAAAAAAATGCAACAAAAAAAAAGTAACAAATTTGGGATTTCATATAAACATTTACAATTTACAGATTTACAACAGTTTCAAATAAAATTGAATGAAAATATATAAAAATATATAAATTACACAGAATATGCAACAGGTATGAATAAAACTATATAAACTACATAAAAATATAGGTGTTACTTCCTGTTCTCACTTACGCTATAGCAGCTGTAAACAATCACTCCTTCACCAACTCCACTTCTTGAAGCTAAGAACAGATTTTATTGTTTGTTTTTAATGTAGATTGTTGTAAAGTCGGTGAAACAGTGCCATAGTGGTTACCACTGTCGCCTTGCCCCTCCAGATTCCGGGTTTAAGTCCCACCTCTGGATTATCTATGTTCTCCCCGTGACTGGTGGGTTTCCTCTGGGTACTCTGGTTCCCTCCCACAGACCAAAGACATGCAGATTAGGCTAATTGGTGCCCATAGTGTGTGAATGATCATGTGAGTGTGTGTACCCTGCAATGTATTGGTATTCCGTCCAGGGTGTACCCCGCCTCCTGCCCTCCTGGGATATAGAAAGTTATAGTATCATGTTATTTTCTCTTGTCCTCTGTTGGATTTGTCGGTTTTTGTTTTAATAGAAGTTGGTATGATTTTCCTAATATGAAAAAATATAAAACCTAAAAGACATTTTTGTTTTTTAATTATATAACTGATGGATCTTAAACTGGATTTGGACAATCTATCATGTACAGTTTGTGAAACAGAGATTCAGCACAAAGTCTCGCTGCCTCAAACCTCCAGGATGCTCAGCTGTGATCCTGAGCTCGGGTTACTGTCTGTGTAAAATTTCAAATATTTTCCTGTTCTCCTGTTCAAATGAAGTCTATGGTCATGAACATGAGAGCCATACATGGCTGAGACACAAGTAAACAAAATGGGCTGGGCTGCCTGGGTGGGAGGGGAAAGACTGTCAATCAAAGCGATCTAGCCAATCATAAGCATCTGTATTCTCATCTATGTATAAGAGGGCAGATAGCTGTGGATGATCTGTGAAAGATTTGGTTGTCTTGGAGGTTATGGGTGTTAGCCTTGACCCTGGTGCATGATAACAGCCAGCTGGCCAGAGAAGGAGCTGTGGATAGACTGGTGTGGCAGGGTTTCCCAGAATCAGCTCTGGATCCACTGACCAGGATGAAGCACTCATCTGGCAACTAAAAATGGCTCGGGTGTTCTCTGGTAATGATCTACAGATCTTTTATGTACAGCTGTGAGAGTGCTGAGTGAGGAGACTGGGCTGTGGTTTTAATAGGATTCACAGCTGAACTTTGACCTAGATACACAGATGAACTCTTGATCCATCGCCATTTTCCTGTTCGAGATAAAAAAAAAAAAACACGACAAGGAACTGAACATCACAGCCGAGTCGCGGTTAATCGTTGATTCCAGCATGAAGTGTTTAAAAGGCTGTTGGAGGTAACTCTCATGGATTTCTCATGATAGTTCTGGTTTTAACGACCAGCGGGCAGGCTTCGGGACCACGCCAGTAATGTGTTTCCCGTTTCCACCATGTGTGCCCCATCAGCGTATTAATTATCCCTCCACACCATGTGCCAAAACTACAACTTTAGCCAGGCTCTTTCGCCCCGAGGCTCTGTGGCCATGTTGCTGTGGGTGTGTTTCTTCATGTGTGAGTGTGTGTGTCCTTAAATGGCATGAAATTTCACCCATCGCTCAGAACAGAGCCTCCAAACAATCGACACTGAAATCGGGACATCTAATGAAAAGCAAATGGCAAAGCATGTTTTTTCCTGTACTTCTTTCTCGTTTCATTCTCTGTACATCGCTCTCTCTCGCTCTCTCTCTCTCTCTCCCTGTCTCTTTGCCCCCTCTCTCCTTCTCTTTTCTGTCCGTCCTTGTTCCTGTAATCAGCTACAGGAACAAGCTCTGATAAACATGCTGACTCACTACTATCCGGAAAAATTCCAATGTGGCAATGTACACATTCACTTCTACACTCGAACATCCACCAGAGAAGCAATACACACTGTGTGTGAAAGACCAGAGAAATAATATTTACTATAAACAAATGCACACGCACAAAGGAATTCTCTGTCAGGGTGTTCATTCAATTGAAAAAAAAAAAATATTGAATCTATACAATTTTCATGAAAGTTTTCATTTTGTAATTAACCTATTTTTTTGTGTGAATATGAGCCTCATCTCAGGTCCAGTTAGTCAGTTTTTGTAAACCCTGCCTCCCCGAAGCATAAAAGTAATTTAGTCCCTGTAAGCACCGCCTCCCTGAAGTACAAAGCTAATTTGTCCCTGTAAGCCCCTCCTCCATGGAGCATAAAGGCGATTTGTTCCTGTAAGCCCCACCTTCCCAGATCATAAAAGTAATTTAGCACTATAAGCCCTGACTGCCTGAGGTCTAAAGTTAATTAGTCCTTGTAAGACCCGCCTCCCTGGAACGTAACTGTAATTTAGCCCTGCAAGCCCCACCTCCCTGCAAGCCCCACCTCCCTGCAAGCCCCACCTCCCTGCAAGCCCCACCTCCCTGAAGCGTAAAGCTAATTTGTACCTGGGAGCATAAAGGTCATTTATTTGTGATCATAAAAGAAATTGGTCCCTGAAAGCCCCGCCTCAGCAGAGTATAAGGGTAATTTGTCCCTAAAAATCCCACCTCCTCATAGGATAAAGGTAATTTGTCCCTGTAAGCTCTGCTTCCCGAAAAATATCAAGGTCATTTGTCCCTCGTTACCCCGCCTCCTCAACATGTAGGGGTAATTTGACTGTATTAGCTTCGCTCCTTTTTTTGAGTGTTTTTATAATATATAGACAGGAAGTAAATTCCAATGATTCTTTCAGATGGTCATGACATCCCAGGTCAATCCCCTGCCACTCCACCAGAGGTCACCGTCACCAGAATTCACTTCCTGTCTCTGTATTCTAAAAGCACATGGTTTTGTGATGTCTTGCCAACACCTCCATTGTTGAAGCTAAAAAGTCTTATCTGGGCTTAAAGTCTTATCTGGGCATGGATACTCGCTGCTCCTTGCTTGATTGTCTACTGTTGTTCTTTCCTTTTCCACAGCTCTATCATCTCAGACAGTTTCTTCTTCCTCACTGCTGTCACATCTGGAAGATTCCAGCTGTTTTATCCTCATCACTTTGTGTGAAACTTTCACTACTCGATAGCTCCAGAACTCTTGTAATAAACTCTTGTAATGTATCTGATGTGAAATAAAGAAAGTAATTTTCAGACAGTAGGCCTCTAAACAACTACACACACACATGCACACACACATACGCACACACACACACACACACACACACTCACACACACACACACATATCAGAGTTATCTGATGGCATGTGGAGTATGTACCGTAGATAGCACTTCACAAATAAACTGAAAGCAAATAGTTTGCAGAGTCTATGTGTGTGTGTGTGTGTGTGTGTGTGTGCGCGTGTGTAAGTGAGAGAGGGAGAGAGAAAGGGAGAGAGAGCAAAAGAATTCAGCAGTTTTCTCTCTCTCTCTCGCTCTATCTCTCTCGCTTACCCACTCGCTGTGTTCTTTTGCCCTTTTATGGTAACGCAGTGCTGGAGAAAGAGAGAGGGAGAAAGAGAGAGAGCAAGTGGAGGTGTGGTGAATTGTTTCAGGGCGGAAGAGGTGTAGAGTTACACCGGCTCACTCAGTCACTCGCTAGCTCACTCCCTTCCTTCCCTCCTTCACCACTCCTCCACCTCACTCCTCTCTTTTCTTAAAGCAGCATATTTTTCTGCACAACATACAGGGGAGTCATGTGACCCATTTATACATGTAAAGTTATACATGTCTGTATTTCATTGTTTCTTACAAGTATGTGTGTGTGTTTGTGACAGGAGGCTGGAGAGAGAGAGAGAGAGAGAGAGGAATAAAAAAAGACATACAGAGTGATATACAGAGAGAGATAAGAGAGACAGGCAGGGAGAGAGAAGGACAGACAGAAACAGGATGGTACACAGAAAGGCAGATAGAAACATAATGATATACAGACAGACAGAGAGGGAGAAACAAAATTATGTACAGACAAACAGACTGACAGACAGAAACAGAAAGATAAACAGACAGAAACAGGATGGTACACAGAAAGGCAGACAGGCAGACAGAAACAAAATGATATACAGACACAGATACAGTAGACATAAACAGAATGAGGTACAGACAGAGAGACAGACAGAAAAAGAATGATATACAGACAGACAGACAGACAGACAAAAACAGAATGATATACAGACAGACAGAAAAAGAATGATATACAGACAGATAGACAGATAGAACCAGAATGATGTACAGACAGACAGACAGAAACAGTATGATATACAGACAAACAGCCAAACAGAATCAAGATTGTACACAGAGAGAAAGACTCTCAGAAAGGTACACAGAGACAGACTCTCAGAGTCTCAGTGTTTTTGAAATTGAATGTCTCTTATCTGCCTCTCTAGATTATCTACATACATACCTCTGCATAATCTGCATTATTTTTGACTACGTGTGTTTGAGCCCAGACAGTGTGACACTTTTTGCTCCCTAAAAGACTTCATTTTGTACTGAGGGTGTGTAAACCTTTGCACTCAAACCCTTAAAATAAACCGCCTCCTTGACCGTGCGGTCACAGAGTAACCACTGGCTTTACAGTAAAATTAGCTTGGGATCACATAGTCACATGCACATGTCTGTGTGTGTGTGTGTGAGAGAAAGAGAAAGTCAGTCAGTCAGCTGTACAGTTCTAGCGTATGTGGAAGGTAAACACAGCAGCCTCTAATAAGGAGGTATGGCTGAGGGGAAAAGCATGATGTCATCTGTGGTAAGATCAGGGAGAGAGAGAGAGAGAGAGAGAGAGAGAGATCTTGTGACATCATGAGACTGGTATGATGTTCTCATGTTGTATGTTGTCAGTGCAAGTGAGAGAATGAACTAATGACAGACAGACAGAGAGAGAGAGAGAGAGAGAGAGAGAGAGATGATTAGTTCCAGAGCTTTACCTCACTTTACCCCAAACGCAGCACATCAACCCCCCAAAAATCTCTTAAACCTGATCTCCAAAAGAAGGAGGAGTTTGGTTCAGAACACACTGTGAACCCCTACGCTGTCCAGTGTTTAATTCCTCATGCCAATAATAACAGTTATTCATAAAAAAATAGTGACATCATACATTTTACAACTCACAGTTCCAGCTTTACCTCTGTCTGTTACAAAGCACTGACACTGGAGACTCCTTCCATTCATGTCAATGTTAATAACATTGTCTTTCCAGGAAACTTCATCACATCAGTGTTTGCACAGTGGACTTAAATCTGCTTATATAAACGTTACAAGACCACTGTAAAGTCACTACTAGAGAACTTCTAACGTATTAGAAAATTAATATAAGAACGTGAATCAGCACCTTCAGTCCAATCAGACTGAGGTATTTAGAACAGCTAGTTTGCTAGTGATGTTATTTCTCTTATTTTTCTTTTTCTTTTCAAATAATAGTGACATCAGGTTGACTTAGCACCTGAGCTATAGCACTATAATATACGTGCAGTCCAGTGCAGTGAAGAGTGTTCTACTATAAGGAGACAGAACAACCTCTTCATATCAGGATGTACCAGCACATCTCAGGACCAGAATCAGCAGTATACCTTCACCTGAGGGACAAACGACACACATGTGAGGACGATAATATACAAATTTTGGAGCGTGATGAAAGATCAAGAGGGTCAAGAAAGGTATGAAAGAGGCCGTGTATGTGCAAGTGTAAATCCTTCTCTCAACAGAAGTGGAGATCTAAGGCACGACCTGTCTCCCATTTTTCATGCTGCCTTTTCATCCAACTCGAGGAAGATCAAGATGTCTTCACAGGACCACCAGGAAAACCACACCAAGGGAATCCTAAAACTATCTCTGGTCATTACACACTCTCTAATCTTTCTCTATTACTGGTTCTTTTTAACAACTCTCCCTCCCCTAATATTTAACGACTCTGCCTCCTACTCTCACCTTCTCCACCGTTCACATAACAAGCTGTTTTAGTAGGGGAGGAGAAGAGAAAAATATGCGGAATTCCACTAACTTCAACTCCACTAACGGCTTAGGAACCGTGTCCATGTAGCCTATTTTCGAGTAAAATTTGAACTGTTTAGGCTGACAAAGGGTCAAAAAATCTGATCAAATCAGAAGCCAATTGTACCAGAGGATGGAAGTAGATTGCTGTTAAGAAGCAACACTATCAGTGCTGTCGGTCTCCTCCGAGTTCTCAGTGTGCGCATAGCACGAGCAAATCTCATCCCTACACAGCTATAGCTGATACAGTAGGAAGGCACATGAGAGCATTGCTTTTGACATTTTTTTTTAGAAATATCAATAATATTAGGCATAGCATGAAAGTTAACTTCCTCGTTCTCTACTTCTTGTGTTTAAAATCGGCTCACAAACCAAATAGGTGCATACTGCCAACTGCTGTATCAGAGAGTGTGTAAATATGCAAGTGTACCCGAGTACGGAGAACAAAAACAATGTGAACAGTGGGGAAGGGGGAGCAATCATTCCTGGTCACAGTACACATAAAATGTGATCAAAATAAAAACACGCTAAGAATCTTTACTGACATCAGGTTGACATCATTTAGAAGTGATCTATTTTTCAGGAACTTTCTTTTATTTTTTTGGCTCATACCTCACATATTTGCATATTGCACATAGTTAAAGTTCAGCTATTTCAGTTTTGCCCTAAAGGAAGTGAACTCCACATTCCTGCATCTGCTTTCCCGTTTAAGTGAACTAGCCTATTTACCAGTTATTATTCATTTTTTTTGCATTCAGCTTGACAGAGGGTCTGTGTGGTGAAGCTATAAGCGAAGTTTCATTAGCACAGAGTGTTAGGTAAAAGGTTGCAGTATAAAGTCCTGACTCGCGCCCGGACTGTGTTGCGAGTCTAACCAGGAAGCACCAGAGACGCTTGGGGGGAAAAAGTATGGAGAAAAGAATTGCAAGTGAAGGCAGCTATAGGGTGGGTTCAGGTGAATAAGTGAAGCAGTGAAAGATGTAGTGTGTTAATAAGTGGGACAGAGAAAGCGGCGAGAGTGAGTGATGAGAGATTGAATGATTAGAGGGAAATGAACTCCCGCTGAATAAATATATGAGGCAAAGCAGTGTGTGTGTGCTGATGTTGTCACTGGCTGCAAATGTTGATTATGATAATGAAGACACATGGCTTATGTGTTAATCAACCAAGCGCAGTCGTACGTGAAGATGTGTGGTCTTTGTGTAAAGTAATGACTAACAGAGGAACATGAACGCGTTAAAGCTGCAGTATGAAACTTCTTTTCATTTATATTTAAAATAAACCGGATTCCAAAAAAGTTGGGACACTATACAAATCGTGAATAAAAACTGAATGCAATGATGTGGAGGTGCCA
>JAOVVB010143587.1:0-10000 GCA_028570985.1 Heterobranchus longifilis
TGTGTGTGTGTGTGTGTGTGTGTGTGTGTGTGTGTGTGTGTGTCTGTGTCTGTGTCTGTGTCTGTGTGTGTGTGTGTCTGTGTGTCTGTGTGTGTGTGTGTGTGTGTGTGTGTGTGTCAGAAATGCGTGCATGAACAGTATTACAGTGATAGAAGCCAGGGGGCAGAAGGCAGAAATCCCCCTTACACACACACACACACACACACAGTGGTGAGCCTATTAATGATTTATCACTATCTTCCACAAAGGAGAGGAGAACTGAGGGGGACTCTAAGACAGTCATGGGTCCTACCCTTGTGTCTCACAGAAGATGACCACACCATGTGCATGCACACACGCATGGTCTGCATACAAGCCATTGTATAATATAATAATATACAGTTAAGTGTGTTGTATTGACTTTCATGAAAAAAGTAGCACCGTACTTTCTGCACAGAAAAAGGAGGGAAAGATGATGACTAATAACACTGTACCTGTCTTTCTCCTCTTTTTCCTTTTTCTTTTAAATTCTACTGAATAGAAATCCAAAACTTGTAGATTTCCTTTACTTCCCTGTCCCATCGTTGCATGCCACCTTCACCTCTACTTTTAAACCACACCCATATTCAACCATGCACCCCTACACATTAGGGCTCGGTATTGCATTCAACCTCACGATACGATATGTATCATGATACGGAGTACACGATATGATACGTATCGCAATACAAGTTGATTTTGAATAATGACCATGCCCAACAGAATTTACTACAACAGCTGTTCTTTATTACCCTGGGTTTTCATTAGATACAGAACTGCTGCGAAGCGCCGCGATCAGAAAATTCTCTGGCGAGCAGTAGCCTGGCCGTTTCAATAAGAAGCGCATTTCTCCGCACCAGTCAATAAGCGATTCTGCCCCTCTGCTGTTTGCTAACCACACGTGGAGATGATTGGTGTGTGTGTCCGTATACAGGCTACGCATTTGTGTGTGTCTGACGTCCGAGAGCAGCACACACACACACAGTGTGTGTGTCCCTCTCTGTTTAGACAACAGAAAAATATATGGATAATAATGTCATTTTAAAAGCACAATCACAAACCGTAGTGACACTAGGTTATTTCTAATAAATATAGTGGATGAAATGTCATCATGTGAGGGTAAAAATTGGGGGGATGTAAACTCCAGGAGATTAGCAGGGAGAGGGGCAAGAAAATCACAAGCCTTGGCACACAGCAGATGCATACTGGATCATTTATCACACTCAGATCATTTATACCATGTATAATATGTGTTTTACATGGTTTAGATTATCAGTGTGTTTTCATGCCAGATTTGCTTGCAGCACGCAGAAAAAATAGATCAGACGGTGAAATGATTGCTCCAGATCACGAGCCATTCACGGACCTCCGTGGCGCGGCGCGTGTCATGTAAACGATACAACTACTTAACATGGGTACTGAATGGCAGCGGGGAGAGCTCCCTGGTGCATCGCAGCAAATCGCGTCGGTTCTGTGCCTGATGTAAACCTGCCATTATTCTGTATAACAGCGATCACACAACTTTAAAAATATTCAGGCACCAGAGATCTTAAAAGAACATTTTATAACTTGTTTCTAATCCCAGTTATTAATAAATGCAAATATTTACTGCATTTACTGCTGCATCGATACAGTAGCATCTGTATCGATTTTTTGAGCACAGCCCTACTACATATACACAACCTCATCTCTGCCCTCATCCACAGCCCTCTGCCCTCTCATCACTTCTATCTATAGGACAGTACCATCCAGAAACAGTGTTTTTATGAAACCTTCTTTTCCTTTTATATTGGACTGTCCTTTTTCCAATGCCAGATTGTCTTTCTGCATTTTGTCTCTCTTTTCCTACCCATATCTCTGTTTCTTTATTGGGTTGTCTCCTTGTCTGGTCTGCAGATTTGGCTGTTACATGTGCTTGTCTTTTTGTCTGTTTGTATCTCTGCTGGTCTGTCTTCTTTCCTGTTTGCCCCACTACTTGTTGCTCGTTTCTGCTGTTTTGTCCACGTCTCTTCCTTCCGTCTGTTATTCTGCTAATCAGACAGTCTGGCTCTCTCTTTGAGTGTGGCTATTAGGGGTGTTAGATGTTCTGTGTGAGGCTGATAGATGGCGTCTGTGTCTTTGCCATAGGGGCTCATTCAAAACCAGGTGCACTGGCTTCTAAAGGACTTTAATTACAGAGGGAAACCACATCAGACATGTGAACACGCGCACTTGTGCACACACAGGCATACACACAAATCCTGCGTCAAGTCATGTGATGTAGTTTTTGTGATGTGATCTCTTTCTACTTGAGACTCAGAGGCCAGGTGCAAACATGTTTGGATATAAAACTAATCTCCTGATCGACACTTGAAGACAGGATTTTATTGTTCCATATCTGCCTAGCCTTTTAACTCTTTTCATCTGAAAACAGAGGTTTTTCCAACTTTTTAAAGCCAGGGGTTCAAAGTGCGTAAATCTTATCTGTCAGCCTTGAGCTATACAGAATAAGGGAGATTTTTAATTCAACCCAGTTGCCGGGAAGCCGATTAGTCCTGTTGAAACCTGACGAAAAAGATGGAAATCCTGTTTAAACTGGATACACCAGTGAGATAAAATAAATGTTTTTCAGCAATTGCCAAATTCAAATCCAGGAAACCTGAAATTGAAGAATGTATGTTCTGCCAGAGTATTATATCTATCTTTAATAGTCTTAAATTAGGAAAAGTACCTACTCAGAAATTATAGCTGGATGTTTGAAGTGAGGATGTATGCGAGTCGGTATGTCATTTAATTAGATCTGCCCCATGACACCTCTGGAAGGCTGAACTTCATGCTCTAAATCTACCAAATGTTAGTCCCTTACTGAGTTTTAAAAATCTATTCCAATCATTGAGGAGGAGAAGCAGTTGAGTCAGAGAAACATTTCTAATCTTTGTCCAAACATTTTCTGCAACTCAATATCAGGATATTCTTTTACATTTACTGCTGCAATACGTATTGAGCACTTTTAGCTCAATGACCATCAAGTCATTTTTAGATCATGAATCTAAATTATACAATATTAATTTTTAAATTACTTTGAGGTTTTGCTGGGAAGTGTTGCTGGGGAGAGGGACGTCTGGAATTCTCTGCTTAGTCTGCTTTTCCAGCAACCTGGCCCTGGATAAGCGGAATAAAATGGATGGATGGAAGTTTTTTCAACTTTTTTCGACAGTTCCTGTTAACGTATTGTTAGAAATATATCTACCATTATTCATTTCTGAATAATTCTTTCAGTTATAGAAGAGTAGTGTGAGAGCTTCAGAGAGTGAAGGCATGAGGAGACAAGGAGCAGTGCAGTGCAGTCACACCAGCTAGCTGTAAAATGATTCAGGCAGGTTGGGACTAAATATTGCTAAAATATGGCCGGCCATACCATATTTTTCCAACCTAATGACTTTGTTGATCTCCTGAGTCTTCCTCAAGCACAAACATGAAATTTACATTCTTTGTTTTGAGTGAAATATCTTGACAACAATTGGATGGATTACCATGAAATTTGGTACAGATATCCCAAGAGGACAAGTCTTAATAATTTCGTGATCCCCTGACTTTTCATCTAGCGCTGCTAGCGAGCCAAATTTCAAATTGTCCAATACTTTGTCTATACTTATGTTCAAATACCAGCAAACTAACTGTATTCCCGTCAGCCCCAGCTGTACTTTGTGTGCAGTGCTGTAGACTTTTTTTTTACGACAGACATTTTGACTTGTCATAGCAGGTTTACAATGGTTCAGTTCCATTAAAGGGACAGTTTGGATTTTTTTAGGTGGGATTGTATGAGGAACTTATCCATCGTCAATGTATTACCTAGAGTAGATGGCGGTCGGCACGCCCCCAGTTTGGAGAAGCAGACAGGAGGAAGCTAAGCAATGTTCTCCTGTGGATGGAGGCAGCAGCTAAACATATTTGAGACACCTGAAAAATGCCCACCTAAAATAATCAATATCAGTTTAAGTGTATGCTATAATTAGAATATTTTTACAGCTTTACCTTAAGGTCAGACAGCCCTGTTTAAGTTTTACATGGGGGGAACTGAAGCCGTCATCTATGCTCTCATCAAAGCTACCAGACTCCATTGACAAAAACAGTAATTTTACCTTGCAGTAATTTGACTTCACAGTATTTTACCGTGCTTTGCGCTGGGTGTAAGATAGAGCCCTAGTCTTGCTCTAAAACTATTTGCTCAACAATTACCGTAAATGTTGATATGGCGAGGATGTCATGCAACAACTGTGTAAAATTACAAATCTCTCATCATTTACATTCAAACTTGGCAAAGTCTAGTGTGCAAAGAAAAAAAAAATCTTAGATGACCTTGTAGCCAAGTTATCGAGAAAGCCGTTTTAATTTCTTTAAAGTTGACTTTCTGGAGATGTGAGGTTTAAGTAGGACACAGAGTATAATATAATGAGTGTGTTTCTCGGATGAACTTGTTTCTCATACTGGGAGAAATTTATAATGAGAATAACTTACTCTTTCCTCTGTCTCCTGCATTTCTCCCTCTGCATCATAATGATGGAGTTTCTTGCATGAGCTACTTGTTTCTCACCACATGTAAGGATCTCTCTCACTGCATCTCTCTCTCTTTCTCTTTCTTTCAGTCTCCCCCTCTTTCTCTTTCTGTGTAGTTCCTGGCAGGGCTACAGTCTATTAAACACACAGACAGTAGGAGCTCCCCCGTGGGCTCATTAGTGAGCTGGCCCGCACAGCCTGGGGAATGCTGGAACAGACCATTCTACTGGTTCCCGCAGGGGTGCCAGAGGATTCATTATGTTGTCATGCTACGTAGTCCCTTGGTGTTGAATACACAATGTGATGTCTTATATTGGATTAATAGGTAGGTTATTTTAGCTCTCAGTTATGATTAGAGTTCCCATGTGGTTGAAAAGGCTGTGTCTTACATTTCTATAAAATGTTAAATAACTGTGGATCACAGCCTGACCATTGATGCATTGTTAAATGTCAGAGGTACACCCTTGCCTCCATAAGAGAATCAAGATTTTTCTCAGTTGTAAAAGGTTCATTTTGTTTTGGACACAATGTCTCTGCAGGGCAGTAGGGACATTATTTTGCTGTTATTGCATAGTGTGTATAAGGCAGATGGGATTGAGCTAAATCTTTTTGTGAAATTGAAAATGTGTAAATGATAATAACACAGGACTGAACAGTAACACCTGGACTGACAATCTGCTCTTTCTGACCATACGCATGGCATCTGTAGTCAGTTTGAATTGATGAGATGTCTATTATGATAGATTCCTATGGTGACACATTTTCATTGCAGAAGTGTCTTTAAATGTCTATAAACACTTTTTAAACCATTCCTGCAGCTTACTCCACATTATCTGCATCTGCTGTCCATCCAGATGCTGAGTATATTCAGGGTTCGTTCAAAGTCTTGAAAGTTTGGAAAATGCTGCACAATCACTGTAGATAATTTCTAATGTAGATATTTTTTAAATGTAAATATGTAAATAGACTGAATAAACATATAAATATACTTATAGAATTTTATTAAGTAATTTACTATACTACTAAACGCAGACGAATAATGCAAACCATTGTAATTCATTATTCCATATTAAAAAAAGAAACACTCATGTTGATCCCTTACTCTGGAAATTAGCAAGCACTAAATAATCATGATAATGATACTGTGAAACTGCTTGAATTTTACTCTTAAAAAGCTGTACGAACCCTGTATATTGCAAGAGTGTTGGAGCTTTTGAGGAGGGGGATAATACTAAGCATAAGCAGTTTATTTTACCATATTTTGCCAAAACTATGACTGTTTGAAACATACAGACACACAGATAGACAACAGAAAAATAGATTACACGAACATTTGTCACCATTTGGGTTCATTGTAGATGACATGAATACAAGCTGACCACAGCTGCAGTTGTGTGATAAGAAACACACTAAAAACTTTGTACAGACAGTTTACAAGCTTAAAGGGAGTGAGTTTGATTTTAAAAAGACAGATTTTCAATAGACTGTCACTGTAATTGTTGGATTTTGTCTTATGTCTCTCATTTCTTAAATGTTGTGCATTGCATATACTCAATGTGTGGACAGTCAGTGCAGTTATGTGTGGAGTATGAAACAATGAACTAGTGTAATAATGTCCTTATCTGTCACCTGCACCACTTTTCAGAATTACCATGATAAATTGCCATGATGAAATTAATGTTTCAGCTGTTATTATGAACCTTTGCCACAAAATATAGTTAACTGTGTTTTACGGTATGAATAGACTCTATTGTATCTCATATCTAGGGAGAGTAGTGTCTAAGTGATGTAACACAGTGAAACACAATAATAACCTGACAGAGGCAATCACTTCTGTTCTACTTCCTGTCTTTCTCCACAATGACTTTCCTGGAAAAACTCATTTCCTCAGCCACAGAGATTTCATTAGCCTGGCCCTATTGTCTGAACACAAACAACTATTCTCTACTCAGGCAAAGGTGTGTGGGCACATACTGTATACACATAAGCATATACACACACAAACACTTGCACACTAACTCATACACACACGCAACCTCTCTCTCGTTTTTGTATTGAGGTGATGTTGAGAGCTAATCTAATTGTCAGTTTGTGATTGCATTAGTTCTTTGTTCATTTCTGCCTTTTGGTGTATGACATTTTTCAGTAATCGAGTTTTGAGTTTGTAACTTAACAATGAACCAGAAAATGTGTTGCTCACAAAGGCATTATGTTTTATACAAGGGGAAAAATATCTACATTTTTGGACACAAACTGCTATGGTATGCTCAGCTATTAGGATGCAAGTGCACATGCAGACACAAGTAAAGCTGATCATTAGTACAAATAGAAGACATCCACCACTTGGCTGTTCTAGTGGTACGTATTTGTACTCGCCCTATGGGTGTACAGCATTATGTTTTTGGGCCTGTGTTATCTCTATGCATGTTGACTATGCTAAGGAGGGTCATTGAGTTCAGTGTCATAGTGTTGGTGTTGAGGACTTTGGATTCAAGCTGTTTGGTCTCATGGTCCCAAGTCCTCTTACAGGATGGTTCTTATTAACATTTGTCATAGGTTGGACCAGGAAAACCAGATTTTCAATTTTCAAATAGTTTGAATATTTTTTAGCCAAAAGTTGTGAGAGTACATGGACAGTGCTCTTGCTGTGCTATATTGTTATAATTGGTTTGCACATGACATAAAACGGCGGTGCGTTTTCAAGATGGTGGGCAGGCAACTGGAGGCAGACTACCAACGTTGCACAAATGCCTTTGATTTACGACTTTACGACTGTTCCAATCGATCAAATCGGGAAAAACAAGGGCTACTTTTGAGTCTCGAAAATAGTAGTAGTACATACAGGGAAGGAATTTTAAAAAAATGGCAGCAGATGTGGATCAGAAACCTCTGTTTTAAGTCTGAGGAGTGGAGTCAACTAACATCAAGTGTTAATATTTAAGCTTGCCATGCAATTACACAGTGCTGTGACAACTTCTCTGTTTTTTTAAGCAACAACGTAGGTTCTAAACAGCATTTCACCAGACCTCTGGGAATGATTGACCTAGTAGGTAACATTAGAGAATAGTAGCTAAAGTTAGCTAACGTTAGCTAGCATTAGTAGCCTGACACCAGCGGTACATCCATGTACATATTGAAGTTGAAATAGCAATATAAACAGACAGTAATTCTCAAGCACAGTCACATGATTACAAACAAGCTATAAGTGTCAGTAGTGTTTTTTTTACTTAATGGACTGTACCATTACTATAGCTGTCAGAGAAATGTCTAATATTAATATAATATTAATATAACATTAAGATATGTAATGCTAATTGTGAAGGTACGTGTCAGTATGACAATGGGCCTCATGCAAGAGGCCTCATGCATTTTCTTATTCGTATCTTACCTTTCTCTTATTTTTTTCCATATGGTGGGTTTGTACGAGAGATAGATTCAGCAAACACTCCTAACTTCAGATAACTGTGTAAATGTCCTGCGTAAACACGATGAATGCCAGCTGTGTGGATATGAGCACATGTTCATGAGAGTTGAACATTTGCATTAATGCCCCAATAATACCATATAAGGCTACGTGTCCGTACGTGCCACATATTTGTGGAAGTGTTCATTTATGAAATGGCATCAAAGCGTAAAAAGTCTGTCTCACCTAAGGGTTGTAGCCTACTGTCACCCAAACAATAAATGAAATGGTTTGATATGAAAATTGATTAAAAAACGTGACCACAGCAAGGCGATGGATGACTGCAACAGGAGGAGGGGACGTCTCTGTCACAGAGACGGACGAGAGAATACACAGCGTCATCGTAGGTGATCAGGCATCGTAACAGAGCCACTTATAAACCTGCACTGTTCAATTACATTCATTTTAATGTTTACCACAAGTTTGTTTGTCTTTGTATTTTTGAGTTTAATAGGAATTGTGGAACCATTTTTGTCTCAATTTCTTTTTGATTTGTTTCTATTGATATTGTAGCCTAATATTATGCAGCATCATTTTGAAATGTAATTTATATTTTTAATACTTTCAAACTCAAAATTGCTTCAAAGTAATGACATATAAATCCATTAGTGAAAAACTGAGGTTTATATAACAGCAGACTAATTGCACAAGAGTCCTAAAAGGTCTGGACCACTCGTGAATTGTGTTCATACCTAAGAGGAAATTCACAATACGAGAAAATGTGTGAATGCGGCAAGTTCTCCTAAATCACTTGTACACGCCATTTAAGAACAAATCTGTTCATACGAGTGGTTCTTGCATGAGGCTCATTGAGTTTTATGATCCAGAGGCCTCTCTCTGGGTCCCTCCTTAACTGTCTGCGTGCAGTTATGTGGCTCTTGGAGTTTTGAGGTTAAGATAATATATTCCTCCTGTCTCCAGCAGTCTGCGTTGAGGGGTACACACAGCATTATTGTGACTACATGTATGATGTCGGACATGCACAGTATAAGAATGAAAGTGTTTGATTATACTTCAAGCTTTTGGTATGAACTGTGTCTATGCAAGCTGTACCAAAGTCTTCTCTGAATTCAGATGTGTTGTATTAAACATATATTCAAGTAAGCACAACTGAGGCTCGTTGAGTTTATTCTATTATTCATCAAGATGAAGGCTGACCACAAGTTCTTTCTCCATCAGTAGCCATCTGTATGATGTATTCAGATGAAACACTACAGACTGATTTACTGCAGTAGGAGATGCTCTCTATTCTCTGTTATTGAGCAGTGTCGATTGAGTTTGCTAGATCTAGTTGTTAATAACCCAATACATAAATTAATCACTGTAGTTAATAGTATGTACTTGTTAAAATGACTTTGTTGGTCATTGTTCCAAAGTGGATTTATACGATTCAAACGTGTGTCTTTTTTACAGGATGATTCAATAGTTCATCACATGGCTGCAAAAGCCATAGAGAACATCTCCACTGCTGTCTCTAGCCCCTCCCACCACCTGGTTACCACAGAGATAGGCTCCGCCCTGTGGTACCTGTTCACTCACTCCACTGTGGAGGCTGTCAGAGTCACTGCCATCTCCGTAAGTTCACATGCATGAAAACACACACTTATACACACCGCCATGTATGCGTGACTGTGGACAGATACATATGCACATACTAACATCTCTGTGGGACCTGCAAACACAAAAAGACATCAAACACACAAAACATGGCGGTTAAAGGCCGACTCCATTATTTTTTTTAGGTTTTTATATGATTCTGTAGCTTCCCAGTATTGTTCCTTCAGTATTCAAATCCAAACATTCATATTTTGGTTGAAATACATATGTTTTAGCATCAAAATGCTGTTTTTCCCAAGCCCTTCTAAAACCTTTTCCCACTCTTACATTCGTATTATTCATAACCTTATTGATAAGAATACTGTGGTAACTTCTATGGGTAACCCACGTCACTGCTTTTTTGCTAAGGCTGAGTGGGTGTTTCCA
>JAOVVB010143636.1:0-11988 GCA_028570985.1 Heterobranchus longifilis
CTCTTTTCAACTTCACAAATCGCCCGTTCTTCGTGCATTGCGGTGCTTTTAACGCGAGCGACAGGAATAAATAGAAACACGGTGTCCGACAAAAGTCAGCTCCAAACGATGTGTCCCTGCACGCTGCGTCGCTTGCGGCCAGTTAGGACATTCCAATAGAAAACAATGCAATCAAACAGATTTTGTCGCTCGCATCGCTTTCAGTTAGGACACGGTGTAAATCAGGGTTTAAAGTTATATCGTAGAAGGTTTGTTAGCTTTAGCTCTACTTCATCAACCTGGGCTAAATGTTGAGCTTCATGTTTACATGGTAACATACTAAATCTTCAAGTTGGCAGGTTAACGTCTTTGTATTGTGACCGTACTGCTATGTGTGCTATGCTAACGGTTTCAGTCTACGGAACAGCTAAGTCACTGAAGGATGTTGAGCTAATTAAGCATGCAAGAATACAGACTGATGAAAGATGAGCTCTAAGTCATACAATGTAGAACATGAGTCTGAGGTGTCCTTAAATAGCACAGTCTTTAGGGTAAATTACACCAAATTTAACTGCTCTCCTGTGTTCGTTCTTCCTCGTCTCTCCACCTTCTCCTCTCTTTTGTTGCTTGACTTTTCATTGTGATGCCCGCTTGCCTCTAGCCAGGATTACTCCTGACAAAGCCTTCATCTTGATTCTGTCTGATGGAAATGGGGCGGTGATGAAAAACAAAACAGAAAAAAAAAAAAACAGAAAAAAGAAAGAGTAAGCAGTGACGAAAGGTAGCTCTTACCATCTCTTGACTTCAAAAAGCCTGCGATGGGAGATATGAAGATAAGCTCTCGGTGTATGTGTGTGTGTGTGTGTGAATATGTATGTATTTTTCTTTTTTTTTTTTTATGAAGGCAGCAGTGTCTTTGTGAGGCTGCAGAGTGCACTTTGTGCTGAGTCAGCAGATAAGGTTTCAGAATGGACCAGTCAAGTTATGAATTGTGTGTGTGTGTGTGTGTGTGTGTGCGTGTGCGTGTGCGTGTGTGAGCGTGAGCGTGAGTGTGTGAGTGAGAGAGAAAAAAAGGATGTAAGATAGAGTGAGTAAGAGTATCAGAGGGCTCAGAAGGCTGCTTGATACTTCCCGTACTCTCCACTGTATCTGTTATTTTGTTCAGAATTCACATTCAATTCATACAATTTCTTTGACTTTTCATCTCAAGTTTCTCTCGGCGTACTACAACATCACTGTTTGACATCTCGTCTCCACACCTTGATTTGTACTCGCAGACAGCAATAAGAGAATGACACACTGTGCAGGCAGACAGGCTGAAAATGCGCCGTGCTTTGATGCCGTCGTGTTTTGAAACCGAGATGAGCAGAAGCTGCAGGGTGTCCGTTGATGAAGTTGATAAAAGGTGATGAAGCGCTGAATGCGATTTAATTCTTTCTTGAGCCGGCCTCCGTGAAATTAAATTCCAAACTCTTAATTAAAGTCAGTTGGATGTTATTATTTAAGTAATTATATTAGGCTATTTCCCCTTGTTTTGATGGGACTTCCAGTCTGGATGAAGTTAAATTATGGTTGGAAACATAGACAGTGTGTTGCCGTTGCATGCTGCAAGGCAACTCTCCATGCAGTGCACTCACTGTTTCATCATCCATGCAGCTTGGAGACACAAACACATTGCTTTTGTTTGAAGTGCATTCTCATTCATAGCAACAATCAATAGTGACCTTCAAACAAATGCATCTGAATTAGCACCTGATCTTTAGTGAGACTGTCCTCCGCTGAAAAACCACACCATAGGTGACCAGGTTTCTCAACTGAAAACCGCTGACATTTACAGTTTGGCAGTCAATGTAGCATTAAAATAGACTCATATTATCATGTATGAAATAAAAGAGGACAATTCCAGTTTCATGTATTGTGACCATGGAAACTGTTGTACTGTTGGTGAACTATGATGCAGACCGATTGATAAAAATCATAGTTTACAGTACCATGATATGGTAAAGTATGGAACACACAATAAAGAAAATGGTCAAACTACAGTGGTTCAATACAATGTCTATAAATGATCTATACATATAAGACAGAGAAGACAGACAAGCATGGGGCGTCAAATGTAAAAAAATCTGTCACAATTTTCTAGCAGATAGGCCTATATTTGGAATATATAGCTCACTTTCATCACATTTGAGACAGAAAATCAACCAATACACTCTGCTGCCCCGTCATTCTTGCCACGTAAATAATAATAATTTTACTTTTTAACACACAGTCAAAAACAGGGACATTTCCCACCAAATAACGGGGACTGTTCCTGGTCTCCCTGCCGTAGGTCGTTTGTACAAGCAGCTTATTATGACCCATATTTACGTTTGTTAGGCGGCGACCTCTAGTGGCCGTGGTAATTATGACAGGAGCAATGGAGGAAATCAGGTGATGTAGTATTAAGAGCGACAAAGTCTGCGTAGGGAGGAGGTCGGTGGATGGATGGGTCAAACACTATTTCACAACATTAACCACGTGTTTAAAACTGTGCCCGTTACGTTTAGGTAACGCGTTGGTTTCCTGCCATCAGTAGGGGCGCTAATTTAGGAAACGCTCCTGTGGGTCGTATTAGAGGGTAGGACCAGACAACCCATGTGGTCATATGGTTTGGAGGAGGTGTCTTTAGTTTATGTTCCTGCATACACAATTGACCATTAGCTAAGCCCCACCCCCCCTTAGTTACTGTTGCTATTATGCCTTTCCATTCTCACAAAGCACATGCAGTTTACAATGATAATGGTGACAGATTTACTTTGAAATTTGCAGCAATTTTTGAAAAAGTGGCTCTTAGATTTCACACAGATGTAAACAGAAGTACGCTTCTAATTTCTAGCCGACAATCATGGATTTTGTTGGCTGAAATGACGACGTCGCTAGCAGATTTTACCACCTGTAGCTAGCTCAGCTCAACTCAGTTGGTTAAAACACTATCTCTGACTTAATAATAATTAAGATTGAAAAACTAGAAGGGTCTTAAATATGCACATACATGATATATACTGCTAAAAAGCTAACACAAGTTTAGCTGAAGTTGTTGGAGTGTCAACTTCCCTGAAACAAATAAAGAGCTATTGTTACTTTAAACTCTGATATACTTCCACATTTGATCCCATCCAGGCAGTGGATAATCCATTCCTGAGCAGATGTTTTTCTAAAGTAACTCATAATAGTATAGTTGGCTTATGACATGCCCTTTGACTCTGGAAATAACACGAGGTTAGGCTACTACTGTAGGAAGCTAGTTAGCCAGGGATGCTAATGTTTGCAGCTTATGTTAGAGAAGATTAACATGCAGTTTAACCTACACTTTTAGTTTTGTGTTTTTTAGTTTACTTGCTTAGTTTTGCTCCTGGATGCCTATGGGATCATGATTAATGTTATTTGATCCCATAAACACTCAGCAATTGAGCCAAGACAGCCCAGTATTGTAGTTTCACATAACTTGAGACTACACCAAATACATAAAAAAACAGTCTGTTCTAAGAAATGTATTAGTTTCTGTCTCGGAGAAAGTGAGGAAAACAATATAATTCCCCCAAACTACTGAACTATCTATTTAACCAAATCACACACATTCAGGCTGTTCTATGTAATCTTTACAAAACGAATGCAGTAACTAATGTAATATTTGTAATATGTGGCCCACCTCCACACTTTGATTTAGAATATCACTGACAGCAACACAGCTCAAACAAAATCATTAGGTTTTATTTGTGGCTCACACAGGGCCCCACATGCTTCCACATTCTCTGTACTCATAGTGAAAAAATACAAACTTTTTTGAAAAACGGAGCCCTGTCGAACGTCTTACTCGGGGCCTTGGTCCTTGGCCCCAAAGAGATCAATTAGCTGCGGATCACAGTGATTCACAGGGTCCATGTCTACCTGTACAAACCCAGTTTTTCGACACACCTCACATCTCGTCTCTGTAGTGAGGCCCGCCGCTCTGACAGGCAACACTTTTCTCTGTAACCTCCCCTGACAGGGTGAGAACATATCCATCAAACGGAGACTACCGCGACAGACAGGCTTGGTGCGAGACAACCTGTCAGACTGGGCCGTGTGTTCCTCTCTGCACAGCTTTGCCCTCATTTCATCTCGCGCTCTCTGTTTAACACTTTTTTTTTTTTTACTCTCTTTCACCCCCACCAACTCCCCTCCACTTGTCTTTCTTCCAGATCAATATTTCTGTTACTCTCGAGTATGTTTGCAGTTTCTTGTTCTCTCTCACATCAGCTCTGTCCATTTCAACCTGCAGTACTTGTAAAAGGTTACTTTTGAAATAGTCTGACTCACCGGATGGAGACGGGGTACAAGCCTGCCGTTGGCACCATATTTCACGTGGCATTCTCCTCCACTCCCGCTATCTCTTTTTGTTCAGGGCACCGTCGCTGCATCCTGGGCTTAGAGCCACCCAAGATATTTGTGATTGGTTTAAAGAAATAGCTATAGCTGAATGATAAGCGGTGCAGCCAGACCATTCTCCTGTGCTGATAAATAAAACCAAAGAAATGGTCATATCCAGTAAATATAATGTCCCAAACTTACACCAACCGCTAACAATCAAAAGCCACCCTGTTGAAAATGTTAGTTGTTTTAAATACTTAGGAACCTATATCGATAGCCACTTTAATTTCACAGGTAATACAGACTTTGTTTTTATGCAGAGGCTACACCTACTCAGGAAGCTTAATGACTTCGGAGTGAGACGAAATTTCCTGGAGATGGTGTGCAAGAATCTGGTGGGAAGCATCTTGTCTTTTAATATGGTGACACTTGAATGTCAAATGCAAAAAGAAACTGTCGAGAGTGGTTAACACGACCAGTAAAATTATAGGGAAACCACAGATGCAACTAAGTGACAGGCACACACTGAATACCAAAAAGAAAGCTATCGACACAACAAGTGATCTGACCCATCTGTTGTACCCGCAGTTTGAATTGCTCCCCTCAGGAAGGAGCTTTAGACCACCACGAGCCATCAAAAGTGTCTGCAAGACCTCTGTCCACTTTTGTCTTCAAAGATCAGTTTTTCGGTGCGGCAGCTTATGAAAACATAGTCGTGGGTTCTTTATACTGTTGGTGGTGTATCCCACCTCACAAAAGATTTTAGACATTTTTCTGTTGTTTGCTAGCAGACAGAATTGACAAGGATGCGGGCGGTGCTCTGTCGCCATATTTCAGGGTTTTTGTTCTTTACACACCCACATTTTGATTTTTGTTCCCCGTTGCTGAACCTTTCGTGTCATCTATTTGTCTCCGCAGATGAACAGTGCCCGTCCGTACAAGTGGACGAGTGGAGGTTTCCTCAGACGGCCAGGCACAATATCACAGGTGACAAGACCAGCTCAAATACTCTTAACAGACGCATCTCTTTCTCCGAGTTGTATTCACGTGGGTGCTGATGAATGCCATTTGTTGTCAGGCTTTAATCTGGTGAGGCGGTTCTCCCTGCTCAAGAGCACAGATGTCAAGAAGATCCGCAACCCTCGAGGACCCGTCATCCTCCGCCTGGGCAAAACTGCACTCCTACGCCCTACAGAGTAAGTTTATAGTACATCTCTCTCTCTCTCTCGCTGCCAGTTGCTCTTCTTCCAGCAACCTACAGACGAACACGGCTCGCACAAGCACGTTGTGTACAGCTTTAGGTGGTAGAGAATGTATTAAAGGAAGTGCATTTTCTGCTGTATTTTCAGCGTTCTGTAGGCCTATGTTGACAAGCTCTCTCTTTTCATGCCATGCCTGAACAAAGAGAAAGGCAGAGAAAGCGAGCGCCCTACGGCGAAGCAGCCTCTGCACTCTCACTCGACATGTCAGCGCTGTCCAATGGCTGTTGTGCAAAAAGCAGACACTTGGCAAACCGTACACCACGGGTCAATCGCTGATTGCATTTCCAGAAATCCCACTTCATTTCCCTCACCGCTGACACTGGCTTGTAAAGCTGAACTCTAACCGCCTTTTCCCGTTGTGACCGCATGTACTCATTGTAACTCGTTTTCGCATAAATTCTCTGGCTTATTTGCTCGAGCACAAAACTAGAGAAGTGATGCCTTAATTAGTAGGCATGATGCAGTTGCCAGTAAAGAAGTTACAAGGATATGAATTTAATAGCTACATTTTAGAGCCTGAGCTTGTTTCAGGGACCTGCAGCCATAAAATCCAACAGAGCTTCCTTGCACAACGTGATTTTGCAGCTTGACATGGTGTAATTATGTTTTCCTGGGGTTTCATGTTGTTATTACACAGTAGTTGGGTGTAGATTGTGTTTGGAATTGCGTGACAAGTGCTTATTGGAGTTATGTGCTGGCTCTTTTTTTTATATAGCCGGTTTTCAGACGGCTGAGCTTCATTTTACCCACTGATAAAGCAGTTTTTCAGAACTTGCCAATTGGGTCAGCCCGGAGTATTTTATCACTCTGTCCAGCACTGTGAGCGCCACTTGCTTGAAGGCCAGATAAATCTGTCTACAAAACACTCTTTTTCGGCGCGAGACATTTTGTTCTGAAAGTGTCACATATATTGTTTGTCACAGGCTCAGAGAGTCCTTAGGAAAAAAGAGAGGGGGGGGGGGACACTAAAAAAACTGTCACTTCTCAGGAAATCAGCATCTTTGGAGCCGAAGAGGAAAATCCAAGATGTTTTTGTTTTGCCTCTAACCATACAGAGCGAGGACGGGAACACCATTTTCAATCTCGCCTCTGCTGCTGGTTTGGGATTTTGTTATGGTGCAGCGTTTATTGAAATGTTGCTGCCATGGAGAGCTCTGCTGTCAGTTTTATCAGTGGAGTATGCTACCTGTGTGACTTCTTTTTAACTCAGAGAATAATCAATGTTAGCACGTCAGGCATGCCTGTCGGCTGCCTTTCATTGTGCTTCTCTCTATGCACAGAACTCACTGTCTTCTATACATGTTGCTCAAAATGACTAAACACAATCAGAGGAGATGCTTGCTTTTTTTTTTTTTTACATTTGAACTTTCACCTCACAGAAGGGGACTGTTGATCTGCATCAGTTAGTCATAATGTTCTCTTTCTTTATTATGTGCTTTCAAATTTTTTTTACATTTTGCCAGCTGAAACGGCATTATATGATTTTGTGCATTTAGAAAGGAAGAGTGGAGGCGGAAGAACAGATGGGCGATCGAGAGCTGTAGTGAGGGAACAAGAGGGTTAAAGGTTAAATCCCGTTAGTACGTGAACGCATCAGAACAAACCCTCCGGCTTGTTCCATGCCCTTTTCTCTCAGTAACAGTAAGAGTGCATGTTGTGGCAAAAAAACACATACACACTTATGGTGTACGTGTGTGCATGCGTGCCGCGTGCGTGCGTGCATACTCATCTAGGGCTGCTCAGTTATGGCAAAATCATAATCATGATCAATATTGAGATCATGTTTATTTAACACAATTCCTCATTGACTAATTGGAAACATGCATTTAAAAAAAAAACTTTTTTTTACACAAACACAACTCTTTTTACAGTGGATTTTCATAATTTCATACATTTAAATACATATTATAAAAAAATACATAAAAATAAATAAGATCAGCTATGTTATAACATTAGTGCACTGCCACAACCTACTGAAAACTCTTATAAACATATTGATAATGATATCAGGATATAACACGTATTCTGTGTGCTGTACCGTAGTCTAACGTTAAAGAATAAAAAATAACAGATAATAACAGAAGCCTTTGCAGAAGATAGATTTCTGGTCTATATCTGACTTTTTGTAACCAAATAACAGAAGTAAGGCCTCATTTCGGTACAAGCTCTTCTTGTTTTGGCTGAGTCCGTGTCCACATGTTGTGCTCTCTCGTTAACAACACGAGGAGCAGAACATAAAAAAGCATCGTCCAAATGACAGATATTACCGTAACGCAGTTCGGCCGCTGGTTTTTCGACAATGCGATAGAAACGATATAGAAAAAATATATAAACGATAGACATTTGTATATTGTTTGACGAGTGGGGAAAAGTAGCAAGCTATGGGGTCCGGGGGGAAAAATGTGTCTGTAAAAGTCCATATTTGGTGACCTCTAAAGCCACTATTCCATCATACACACTGATCTTAATTATTGCATATTTATAAAAAAGTTTGCCTACCTGATTGTAAACATGTAGTGAATTATTGTAAAGGAGAATTAGGCTTCTTGTGAGTTTTAGCCCACACAGTCTGTAAAATGTGTCAGTTTAAATGTGATATCTACCAGCCACTCAATAGAAAATCATTATTCTGTTTAATAATTTCAGCCCCTGCCTATTCATGACTGATCAGAACTTTTGTAATTAAGACATTATTTTTTATTTATTTATTTAGTGACACCATCACTGTAAGACATGGCATGGTTAATGTATTGTTTTACTAGAAACCTAAACACACTCCCACTCAATGAAAAGAGGGAACATGTTTTTAAACACATGTCTTATGTAGTCTATGTATTGGTTTTAAATTAACTTATTAATAAAATAAACCTACGCCAAAAATAACTCTAAAATAACAAAACATGTGAATCACTTGACTCAAATCATGTGAATCTACTGAATCATGAATTCATTAATTGCTGTAAAAAGTGTAAATGTAAATAAAGATCATTCTTTCATTCGTTCATTCATTAAATTAAAATGTATATCATAAGAGTAGCCAGCTGGCACTTATGGAAAGCTCTGGATATATATCGACATATCGCCCAGCCTACATATTTTCAACATTTTTGTAAACTATATTGAACATATTCCAGTCAGTGAGGGGTGAAAGTGGTCCGCTGTAAAGGAAAGGGGTGCGCTGGATTTACAACACAAGACAAAATGAGAGCATCATTGTGAAATCGTTTTATTTCGATTATCTTGTTTTTATAATCATCAATAAAATGTGATTCTGCTCGTACAGTGTGTGTGTGTATCTTACATTAGATCCCCCCTGTGTCCAGTCAGAGTATTTACTGTATATGTTTCTGAAGCTGTATAATACGTGGCTCCCCTCCACCACAGACTCCCCGTCACTCAGGCAGCTTTTTAATTCATCGGCGGTGAGGTTGACTGAAGTGCGAGACGCGTGTATAGTAATTGCAAAGCGGCGTTTTGCTTTGTATCAGAGGCTAATCCATTCAGCTAATCCAAGCTAACACAGATGAGTGACAGCCAGATGAAGCTACTTGTCTCTCGTCTCTCTCTCAGTTTTCTGCTGACAGTGAAATGGGCACCAGTCACAGCTGGTCACATGCATTTTAATTTCAGCAAAATATGATTTGATTGCTTTGGGCCTGTTTTCTTTTATGCTGCTACAGTCTGTGTAGGAGAGAGGGGAAGCAGTTCTGTGATATTGTGGCACAAGGCCAATGTATTTATGACAGAATTAAAAGGCCTTTGATGAATTTAACACACAAAAGTGGTACAATTTGTCTGCACATTAAGCATTTTGCTGTAGTTCTTCTGCAGGAATTTCTTAATAAGCACAACTGTAAAATCCATTTTTATTGAAAGATCAACAAAATGATATGCAACCACAGATAAGGAGTCCAAAGGTGAGGGTAATCGATGCATAAAAGAGCAAACGTAGGAGGGAAATAAAAGAAAAGCTAAAGGGAGGAATGATGATTTTATTTTCAGAGAGCAAATGCAGAAGGCACATTGTGGATATGAGTCAATGAGGAGAAGGTCATGTACTTTTTACAAAAATATCTCGGCTTACATGAGCAGGAGGGGGATGTTGCTCGTCTGACTAATGTTGAATGTGTGGTATTTCTGTGTCCAGACTCTAGCTCTACAAAATGACTGTGGTTGTCTATCATTTATATCAGCCTTTATTGACCTGGGGGATATTCTTGAGTGTACATGCTCTTTTTTTCCCCCCATCTCTTTCTATCAAACTTGGGAGCTGCTGCTCTGACCATAATGTTCAGGAGCTCGACTGCATCTGTGCAGACGGGAGCACAGGAACACACTTTTTTTTTTTCCGCCGTGCTATTGGCTCCAAGGATTGCGAGGACAGTCGTCAGTCGTTTGGTCTGTTGGTCGGTTGTACCATCAAACTGAAACATTCTCAACAACAATTGTGTAGATTGCTGTAAAATTGTACAGAACCTCCCATATCCAAAGTCTGTTTTTGACAATAGTTGTCAAGGTATGTGCTGCTGTCGGCAGTTTGTTTTCTTCCTAAAGTTGTTTATATATTGTTTAAAATAAAGGAAAATCACCATAGGGACAAAAAATACATGTAACAACATTTGGCCACTATAGATTCTTTTACGTGTCAGCTCCTAGCTGTTTAATATTCCTTTCAGTTAGGTGTGTGTGTGTGTGTGTGTATATAATACATTCAGGGATAGAAACCCTCTCCACTAAAGGCAATTGATTCCAGCTCAGTCAGATCCCGGTACAGGGGTACCTACAGTACACACCTCTCCAGGTGATATTCCCATAAACCAGAGATCTGCTTTTTCAACATTAGATTTCCTCTCCCCCTGTGCCTCTCTGACTCACACTGACTTTCTTCTACCACTCTCTTAAAAAAAAAAAAAACGAGAAGCAGAAGTAACTTTCTCTGAGTTGGGAGAGGCTAGATCTGAATCTGTCTGGCCCATACTGAGTGATTTATCTCCCCCACCGCATGTTTGTATCTATATGTGTGTGTGTGTGTGTCTATGTGTTTTTTTTTTTTTGTCCTCCCAGGACTCTGAATGTTATAGGCCAATGTGAGGTACTTCCAACTTAAAAGTCAATAGTTTGTGAGTGGTTTTGTGCCCTGCAGCTCATGTCACTAATCGACAGCAAAACAACTCTCCTCTCGACATCAGTTTCTCTCTTTCTTTCTCTATCCGTCTGTCTCTCTTTCTTGCACACACACACACACACACACACACACACCCACACACACACACACACACACACACACACGCACACACACCCTCTCTTTCCATCTTCATAGTGTCTACCTACAAACTTTTCTGTGGATTAGTTCATATCAAACTTGTGCATTTTCATATTATATCCAGAATTTCTTTGTCCCTCGCCATATTTTTCTCTGCCTCTCTTTGTCTTCTCTCTCTCTCTCGCGCTCTCTCTCTCTCTCCAGGTCTCCGGGTTGAACGTTTTTTCTTCCTCACCTTTTCTCCTACTCATCCTCTCTTTGTTTTGACGTCCTGTAGTTGGCTGTTTTCCCTTGGATCATCCCTAAGTCATAAATCACTGTCACCCCACTTCTAGGAGCGGGAAACCAGCTGCCAGCATCAACAATTGTGTGCGTGTGTGTGTGTGTATGTGTGTATGTGTGCGCAAAGAGAGAGAGAGAAATAGAGCAAGAGAGAATATTTCAAAGTGTTCACCATCTCAGTGAGCATGCATTTCACTGGGCTTGTTTGTGAACCCTTCATCTCTCAATACATCTACACACATCCATGCAGTGAATATTCGGGTGTGTGTGTGTGTGTGTAGTTGTGTGCTTAGATGCCCTTGACCAAAACTGAGGGATGGGGCTTGCTGGACTGTATCTGCTATAAAAATGAATGCTAGGGGGTTACAAACAGCTTTTCGTTGTACTGCAAAAAGGGGAAAAAAAAATAGGGAAAGCAAAAAAAAAAAGTGCAGAATATAAAGATGCTCACACAGGAAACACACACAGGGATGACTTTGTCACTGTGCTCACGAGGACATTAAAGAAAGATATGGGAACATTTGTCTTAATTTGTCAAAAGCTTAATTGCATGTGAGGTTATCTTCCTGGCTACAACTGCATTTATGTCAACTTAGATAGATTGTCTTTATTGTCCCGGAGTGAAATTAGTTTTCAGAGTGCACATACACGTCTCCAATGAAAAATGTACAAATACACACAATATATACACACATGTGCATTCATGCTCCTGCATGTATCCCTTTACCTGCACCTGTACACACACACACACACACACACACACACACACACACACACACACACACACACACACAGCACAGACACAGATTA
>JAOVVB010143665.1:0-26126 GCA_028570985.1 Heterobranchus longifilis
TTGCCCCCCCACCCCCACCCCCTCGGGTTCAGCTGTTAAATGTGAGCAGAAGAGTCCGGAGAGACATGGCTGCCCACAGATGCTGACGGTGTTGAGCTGAGAGAAGGCGGATCCCACAGGAGTAATAAATAAATTCAGAATGATGAAACTAACCGCAACGCCAAGATATGCCGACTGTGACACATGCGATGCAAAAATCAAACGCACGATACAGACGAGTCACTGAGAGGCGATGGAAAAGGAGGAAAGACAGGGGCTGTGATCGACTGTCATCACAGGAATTACATACAGAAAATCAACATTATTTCATCCCATTATATCCCATTTGTTATTTGTCTGTTTAGCCCCAAACAACCTCAGAGGAATACTTTCTTTCTAGGCTTTAATGGTAAAAATCATATCATTAGACATTGTTAGACCACAGTTATTTTCATTATCAATTAATCTGCCAATTCTTTTCTTCATTAATCAATCAGGAAATTGTGAAAAATGTCAATCAGAATTTCCCAGAATCCAAGTTGCCAAATTGAAATAGTTGCTTTTGTCCATTTTGTCCCAAAATATAATCAGTTTACCATCATAGAAGACTAAAACACAGCAAATATTCACATTTTAGTGGCTGGAATCAGTGAATTTCTGCCTTTTCTGTTTATCAAAATTGTCAGCAGTTGATTTTCTGTCGACTGACTAATCCATTATATTGACTAATTGTTTCAGCTCAAGTGATATGATGATAAATATGCAATATGCATGCTAGTGCTGCAAAGATTAATCAATTAGTTGTCAACAATTAATTGCCAACTGTTTTGATAATCAACTGATCAGTTTGAGTAATTTAAAGATATTTTAGGCATTTTTATGGTGACAGAGAGGAAAGGGGAGAGAGAGGGGAAGACCGGCAGTAAAGGGCCATGGGCTGGACCCAAACCCGGGCCGCTGCGGCAAAGACCCAGCCCCAATTGCATGTTCTCTACCTGGTGAGCCCCTCATTTTGAGTAATTGTTTAAGAAAAGAAAGTTAAAATTCTCTGATTCTTAAGTATGTTGGTTTCTATACTCCTCTAGTAAACTGAATCTTTTTGAGTTGTGGATAAATCAAGATATCAGTGGGCTTTGGGAAACACTGATCTACATTTTTCACAATTTTCTGACATTTTATAGACCAAACAACTAATCAATTAATCGAGAAAATAATTGACAGATTCAACAACAATGAAAGTTAACGTTGGTTGCAGCCCTAATGCATGCCACAGTTACTCTCCAAAACAATGCCAGGAAACAACCCAGGTAAGAATTAAAAAAATACAAAATGCATCTGAGCTGGTCATGTTTTATTCTTCAGACCATTTCTGTAAAAGACCTTTTGAAAGATATTCATGGCCATTTCTTACAGGATGATGTAAACTAGCCTGACGTGGTGAATCGATGTGGGATGTTAGTGACTATGTGAGAACACAGACACGAGAGAAATCTCGAGTGTAAAAGGTTGCAGATGAGGCCGTGTGTGCCGCAGAACGAGCTGTGGTTGTCCAAGTTACTGGATCTGTGGACCTGTGATGGATGTGTCATCGTCGGAGTTGCGTGGTAGCGGAGAAATGTTCTACCTCTCCCCGCTGAGGTTTCCTCTCTTGCTTCTCCCCCCCTTCGTCCCATGTTAGTATCACTGAGGTCTGCCCCGCAGCCTGCCTGCATGTGAGGAGGATTTTGTCACTTTCTATCAATTGGTCCCAATCCCCCACCACACACACACACACATTCACACACCTCCCCCCATTTGCAGACGCAGTTACATAACAGCATGAGGATTTCTGGGCTAGGGGAGGTTTACTCCCCCTCTTGTGCTGTTACCTTTTTTCCCTCTGTTACTTCTTCTTCCTCCCATCCTCACACACGCACGCGCGCACACACACACTTCTCATTGCCATATGCTTAACACGCACCTACGGTCGCACACACAGCACAGACTGTTGTGTAATTCGCTGGGTTCCTGATCCCCCTCTCTTATATCAGTTTTTTCTACCACATGATTCTGACTGAAGGGAATATACGTAGATGCTGGCGGTCTTGATTAGGACGTGACTGCCCCCTGTTGTCTCAGCAGAGACACACACTTGTCTGGGTCACTGCAGAGCAATTTAATTTGTCACATTCAGCCTTCTAATTCACATTCACTTTAACACATTATGTAGGTGCAAGAAGCAGCTGTTAAAATGACATATGTCTGTTATATATTAGCGTATCATATTTCATTTTTATGTCAAGAGGCTTAGATTTTGACAAAGATTTCTCAAGCACCCCCACGCACAGCATCAGTCTTGTGTGTCTCCACCATAAAAACATTAAATTGGCTGCCCTCTGCTGTCTGGTCAATGTCACCACACCTTAAACCGTAGCGTCCCATCCCTGACGAAGCCTCTAATCATTTGATTCAACTTAAGCAGAAAATTAGATAGGGACTGGACATACATAGGTAATGGTGTATGAGTTGTATTGATCTACACTGTATTGATGGCCCCCTCTTTGACAAGAAAAAAAGGAATAACAGGGTGAATGATGGCAGAGAAGCCGTGGCATTTAATGGCTCGCTAGATTACAAATCAATGGCTCTTCTGAGGGAGAAAATTTCAAGCCATTAATGGCATTACAGCAGGAGGAGGATAAACGGGCAAGAAGACAAAGAAAGGTAAGTGGAAGGTTACTAGTTCCCTGGGTCCACAGAAAAGTATAGGCCTATAATGTAAACAATTTAGGCTCATCTTCCCAGTTTATTTTTCTGGCAGTTAAAGCAAAAGAAACTCAACTGTTTTGTACCGACTGGAAATGATCCACAGATGTTAAACAAACTGTGACTTTGAACAGCTACTGCCAATTTCATATTTGGAAGACAAATAAACATAAAGCAGTTGTTTTTGGGTTTTTTTTTCAGATTTAGTGCTGTGCTTTAATTCTTGTTTTTTCAAGATGTTGTTGGAATCGGCTCACTCACTACCATCAAAAATTGATTTTATATTCTGCCCCTTAAGTTTCATTGAATTGTGGTGTCCATCTAAATGTAGCTCATTTAGTATGCAAACTGACATCTGGGAGAATACTTCTCCAATGTGAGCACACAACATAAATACAAACAATAGATACAAAAAAAATATCTAATTGCCATTATTTTTGTGACTGATATTGCAAGTGTGATATGATTCACATGTTGGAGGGAATGATCATTTTTGCATCTTTAATCTTATTTTCATTGAAAAATATATTAAAATGTGATTTATTTTTGCGAGGATCTGTACCAAACAGATCTTTTCTTAAGTCTGTATATGCTTTGTATGCTGGGACGTCTCTGCAGACCACAGTATATGCAGAATAGTATTTTTGACACATATTTTGCCTTTAACAAATGTTGTACCTCCTGTGATTTGGATACTGCACTAATCCATATTGTAATTTCGATAACATTTTTGATTAATTGTTCAGCCCTAATATAAACCTAGATACAGTCACATTCAGTGTGTGTGATTGAGATACAGATGTTATTCAACAACAATAGTACAACTGGGATTAAGGATGGAAAGTTACTGGTTTAATGATAAACCACAGTAAAATTCTTGACCCTTAGAATTACCGTTTCAAATCTTAATTATTAAAACCGTGTTTGATTACCATGCTTTGAAAAGCTCACAGTAAATACTGTTCGGCATCATGCAATGGTTGTGTTGCTTTTGTATGCACATTTGAGTTGCGTACTTAAGGTTGTGTCCACTGAAACCTGCACCTTCTTTAGCAAGTTAAATCACAGAGTTGAGATGAACAACAGAAAACCATCCCAACAACGATGCATGAAACTGAAATTGCCCTCATGAGCTCCTCTGGTCAGGCACGACCAGTGCTGCAAAATCTGTAAGACTAGGCCTACCTCATTACTTGAGCATAGAATGTGAAGATGTCTTTTTGGTTGCCGTTTTCATATCTGCAATGTGCACAAAGTGCAGTTACTTCTCATGTCCACATGGTGCCATGAATCTTTAATGTTTTTTGGCTATGTTATTATTTTAATGTTCATGCAAACAAAAAGTGCATAGTGCTGCTAATTGTATTTGTGGTTTTCAATATAAAACTTGGTGGAATGATTTCAGTGCGCGGTTCAGCACTTTTTGAACATTTTCAGCACATTTTAACATGCTGTAATAATACTGATAACCGTGATCATTTTTGGTTACCATAATCGTGATTTGTGATATTACATTTTCATACCATTTAATCTCTAACTGGGATATTGGATAAAATGAGGACCAGATGCTATGAAAACAAACCAATTTCCTCCAAACCCTCCTCTCCCACCACTGACACAACACACAAACACAGGTGCATCAGTTAAAGAAAATGTGCAGAGATGGTACAGCCAGCCTATGTTCCAATTCCCAGCCCAGCTTTGATAATGTGGTTGGGACAGATTCAAGACAAGAGCGTGCCACTATGAATCCCAAACAGAGCAATGCTGAACACAAAGAGCACCTTAAACTCTCCTGGTTGACCTCAGGTAAAGCAGTCTTCAAAGACATCATTTAAATCCCATTAGACTGATATGAAACCTCAGATTTTGACTGATTACCTTTTGTTTATAGCGGCCTATAATAATTGGAGGTATGTTTGTTTCTCTATGTGCACAATAACAACAGGGGGCAGACTAAATATCATAATACTTCATGGAAAAGGACTTTGCAATAACAATCACGAGAGACACTGCTACAAAGGTGGCTCATATTAAACTGAATGTCAAAGCCAAATTAGCCAATACACAGAATTTAGCAGTTAGAAAAGAAGAGCTCTGTTAACCAGCACTTTGTGTATTTCCAAAGCGACACAGGCAGCTAACAGAGAGAGACCAAATAACCAGGGCCACCACAGGTGCATATGGTGGGAAAAAAGCATAGATAACCATGACAACACATGCCAAATAAACTGCACTGAAAAAATAGACTAAAGTTAACACTAATAAACAAGGCTCTTGTTGCAGAGTTTGCACTTCCATTTTAATTCAATGTTTAGGCCTACATTATTTTTGTAGCCCCCTATACATTTCAAAGATAAAAGAGAATTTAGCTCACATCTCAAATCTAATCTCTTTTTGTGTGAACAGATGGCCAACAACAACAAATGCAATGTTTAGCATCACATTTCTCCCTTCATGACAAAAAAAGCTGTGATTACACAAGGCTTTTCCGGGGGTTGATAAATAATCCATAAAAATCCTAATCAGGTATCCACACTCTTCCCAGGAGTGACTACAAACAGCCACCCCACTATATTAAACCTACAATAGGAGTCATCCACAATGGCCCTTTGTGACTCAATATCTGTGTTCACCATCGGACTGCACATCTATATCAAAGAGGTTCTCCATTATTTACATGGCATTCATTACAGCACAGGGGCAGAAATGCCTGAATAAACACACAAACAATCCTCCGTCTGGTCGGCCAACAGCCCATTATCATGGGAGCACAATCGCTGGCAGCCACTGCTGGAATACGGATTTCAGTCGAATTTGAGTGAATAATAATAATATGTTGAAAATAGTCCCCAACAAATACCCTATTTAATCCTAATGGAGCAATATTTTGCTGAAAACTTAAATGTCCAGCTGAGAATATGGAGGACTGATAGAGGGCTTCATCACATAATGCAACAACAATCACCTGAAGCTCAATATCACAAAAACCAATGAGCTTGTGGTGGTCCATCAAAGGACTGGAGAGAACACAACATTGAAGCCATGACAATAGACATCAGGCAACACTTCAAATATGGATGTTTCTGCAAAGAAGCTACAAATTCTAAAATGCGGATGCTTCAAAACGTTGCGGTCACAGTGACTTTGGCCTTTGACCACCAAAATCTAATCAGTTCATCCGTGAGTCCAAGTGGACGTTTGTGCCAAAGAAGAAATTCCCTGAAGGCATTCCTGAGATATCACGTTCACGAGATATCTCGATCTCGCCCACGGATAGACAACCCAAAAACATAGTCATAATGCCTCTATCGGCGCGGAGGCATTAAAAAATGGAAGTACATATTTATGACCTGTTTTTAAAGATTTGCAAGTCAGAAATAGTCAGAAAATACTGAGAGATGGACTATAATATTGTTTGCTTTTGTTGACAATTGCAAAAAATATATATATATATTAATATTGCCAGCCTTATCCTTTAATAATCAGACCAGGGGCCCATTCCATAAAGCGGGTTTACCAAATAAGCCAGGCTTATTCGGCTGACTCTTTTTCATTTGATTCAGTATACCATATAACAAATTCAGCTAGTTTCCCAGCATAACTTGCTTGAACTACATTTACTTTATTTTATGAAACAGAATCAACTGAAAGAGAGTCAGGCTAACTGAAATAAGCCTGGCTTTATGGAACAGGCCCCAGGTCTGCTCAGCTCTGCTCTGGGTTTGGTGGAGAAAGGCCAGTGTACACAATATGATACCACAACAAACAGAGTAATACACTGTTTAAATTAGAGTGAAAGGAAGTGCATGGAGAATTACACACTCCCGTTATGCTATAATCCATTTGTTTCTTGACACACACACACACACACACACACTTCTGTATATAGATTCTGTTTAGAAATTGACCTACACATAATGAATGGCAAAGACACAAACGCACTCATTTTTTCGCTCAGAGATAGACAAAATCTGTTTTTGCTGCTGTCATGAGGTTATTAGGTTGTGCTATTGTTGTGTTTATGGGTGTTGTTGTCGCTGTGCTCCCATGCTGTGTCATTGTCTTCTGGACTGTATTTGCTTACAAGGAAACAGAACATCCGACAGATTAAACCTCAGCCAAGTCAGCCTCTCTGCTCATGAACTAAAACAATGGGGACAAACTGGGTTACAGTTAGGGGTGCACAGATTTATCGGCCGAACATTATAGCCTATCAGCCGATATTCACCTTGTTGACTGCCATCAGCCTATCAGCAAATACGATGACATTCACAGATGGCAGTGGCCGATGATCTGTTGTGTCGCCTCAAGTTTTGCACTGGCTGAATGTTGTGTTGGTTATTTGCGATCGGACTTGACACCAGTAACTAGCATACCCAGCTGCTGATTCGGAGAAGAAGCCACTGGCTGGACATGACTCTGGCATGACACAAGAGGGCAATGGGTGCCATGCGCACGTGTGGTTTGTTTTCACGTTTGCTTTCAGTGAGCGGCTGTTGCTGTTCAGCTATGTGTCTCACATTTTGGATGAGAAGAGAAATGGACTGAGCTGCAACAAAGCAGCTTATCTTTCCAAAGAAAAACATGCAGCTTACTAAGAAGTAGGCTATGAAGTACCAGTGATGTTTCTTGCATTAATATTTGGAAGAGGAGGTGCACTGTATGACAATTTTATCATTTTGATTTTTTTTATTTTATTTAAAATTTGACTGCTTTTCTAATACTTTTTACAATTATACATTTAATTTATGTTTCACAAAAAGAATGTTTTTGTCGGGCTATGCAAGTCATGAAAAATTCTTCTCATTGAGTTGTATAGCAGACTAAAAAGTTATTTTTTAATTAATTTGAAAGAAGGTTTTATTAAACAAAAGATCAGTATCAGCATTGGCTAGCAGCCAAATTATTATTTTAAACATTGGTATCAGCCCAGAATTTCACAGTCGGCGCATCCCTAATTACAGTTAACGTCAAATGTCTGCCTTTTCAGATCCAACCCTGTCTGCTACTGTTGATACATTAATAAAACTAAACCACAAGTACACACACATGCTCTTACACAAAATTAGAACCTGTTCGAGCAATCACAGTTTGGCTGAAAACCGTTCAGTAAAGATCGAGTTATGAAAGCAATCAAATTCACCCAAAATAGTTCAGTCATATGGTAAAAACTGCATTTAGTTTAGGCAGTTAGAGAGATCAAACCAAAGGATTAGACTATATTTTTATATTAGCAATGCATCAAATGACTGTATGTGACCCACAGATTATTGTGCTCTCTGCTTTACAGAACTTTTGAACATCTTTCAGCTCATTGTTTTGATTTTACAGCTCACAACTTTATTCTTTTGGTCGACTTTCATCGCTCTCATCAGCTTTGTTTGTTTGTTTTTTGACAAAAAATCTCTAGCTGGTGAACATAGTGGAGCATTTAGCAGCTAAAGAGACAGATATTTCCCTCAGGAGTTGGTGGAGAACAAACAGAGCTAGAGCCTGAGGGAAAGTGAATAAAGAATTTACATTCATCAGGAGGACACACAACTCAAAATGAATGTTAATGTTGCTCCGAGCAACTGTTTGCTTACACACCATATTAACTTTAGAAAGGTGATAAAATGTAAATGCACATTGTCCCTGTTAAATAAACAAATCAAATAAATAATATGACAAGCCTGTGTTTACAGGTTGCTGTGCTGCATCCAAATGGTAAAAGAAAAATGAATGCAGCTTTAATAATATTAATAATGAGGTTTCTGAATGACATGGAAGTTTTAAGCCTCCCTACTTTGCCAACTGCAAGATGAGAAACACCAGCCCATTCTGAACCCATCTGCAGCCCATTCCACTGAGCCCCACTGATCTAACGAAGATATATCCCTTTACGCCACTGCAAGGTCAAGGGCAGCGAGGGCATTTGGCAGCCAGACGAGGATCTTCCTTCCTGCAGCAGCCAGCCATCAACCACATTGGCTGGCTGAGCCGACTGAGCTAACACCTCCCTCTGGATCAATAGAAACAGGATCACGGGTCCTGGCCAAGGGGGAAGAATTTAGATATTGCTCTGGTACCGCCAGCTAAAATAAGAGCAAGACTGAATGGGGGCTGTGGTAGACAGGAATTATTACGAGGCAGCCAACAAGGGCATAATTACATTGACGGATTCAGACTTGAACACATTCACAGTCTTATTCTATACACCCCTGCACGTATGAAATAGGCTATATTTACACAAGCCCTCTGTTTCAGCTGAACACACAATATGGGAGGATGTTTGATGCCATCTTGTATACATGCTATATTCATCATTATGCACTAGAGCTGTAAAGAGTCATTTCACAAGATAAAATGCCAAATATTCTCTGGTTTCAGCTTCTCAAATGTCAAGATTGTTGCTCCTCTTTGTCTTTTATGATAGTAAACTGAATATCTTTGTGTTTTTTTTGGACTGCGGGTCATATAAAATGAGTAATTTTAATATGTCACCTTCAGTTATGGGATATTGTGACAGCCATTTTTCACTATTGTCTTTAACATTTTACTAAAGGAATAAAAACAGATCAATGAATAATGAAAACAATAATTAGTTGCAGTCCTTATATGCATTTCTATTAAACAGTAGTAGAGCTGCAAAGATTAACCGATTAGTTGTCAACTATTAAATTAATCTGCAACTATTTTCATTTATCGATTAATCGATTTCAGTAATTTTTTAAGGAAACTAGAATTACTGCTGTGCGGTTGTATGCCTCCACCAAGCAGCAGGCTTGCCGCGGTAGTCGATGTTACCGGCATTAGGCTACACGGTGTCGGGGCATACATCGAGCTTGCTTGTTTTAAAATAGAAATAAAACCCATTTAGTTTATTTTCGCATATCAGCACCTACTGTGTGTCTGCCTCGTACAGCAGCAGCAGCACAGACGAGTCCGATTTAAGTTTCACTTTCACGACAAGATGATGGGCAAAGTGGAAAGCAAAAGTCAGATCATTTATATCATACATCTTTATCATTTATAATAGATTATCAGTGTGTTTTGTTTCAATATTCACCAGCGGCTCACTGAGTAAATAGACCAGAAACTAGATCACGAACTGACCGCAGAGCTCTTCACTGCTATGGTCTGACAGACCAATTGGCTCTGTGCATATAACTGTCCGCTGACTTCTTAACATCATATTCATATAATTAAATACAGTTTATGGTTAACATGGGTGCTGAAGGGAAGCAGGCGGCGCCGAGTGGCACTTCCGTCTCCTGTCTGAACCCGGCGACTGCCAAAATGGGCCGTGCAGCAAAAGCTCGACCGAAGGCACAGTCATCCGTAGTGCATTTGCGGTGTAATCTGTAACGCCGGAGTTGTCACAAGTTTATTAACCAGTGGGAACATTTCCATGTTTACATCTATGTCTGTCCAGACTCACATATATAGTGAAGACTTTGAAGGAATTTAATAAAAGTTATTACGTGTATTTTTGGCAAAACATGGATGCTTCACACAAATCTTCAACCCGGCAGCACAGAAGATCTAAACAACCACAGTTTCAAGATTAGCGTCACCAATTCAGTATCCGACCAAATGTCTCCCCTTCTATTCCTGAGTTATGGCGTTGAATAATGGCCAGAAAAGAGTTTTTGCAGAACATTTTATGATGTCACACTGAAATTGACCTTTGACTTTTTGGGTATAATATGTCATCACTTCATTATTTTATTCTATTAGACATTTGTGAGAAATTTTGTCATAATAAGTGCAGGAATTCTTGAGTTATGGCCAAAATACGTGTTATGTGAAGTCACAGTGACCTTAACCTTGACCACTAAAATGAAATCAATTAATCCTTGAGTCCATGTTTGGTCCAAATTTGAAGAAAATCACAAGAATGGGACGGACGGACAAGCCAAAAACATAATGCCTCTGGCCATGGTCCAAAAAAGTCAAAATTATCCGACTCCAGCTTCATAAATGTGAATATTTTCTGGCTTCTTTACTCCTCTATAACAGTTAATTGAATATCTTTGAGTTGTGGACAAAACAAGACATTTAAGGATGTCGTCTTGGGCTTTGGGAAACACTGATTGACATTTTTCACCATTTTCTAACATTTTATAGACCAGAAAACAATCTACAGATTGATCAAGAATGAAAATAATCATTAGTTGCAGCCCTAAACGGCAGCAAAAAGAAATGCCTCTACATTATTAGCCTCACACAACTAAAAAAGAGGAAAGAGAAAATATCACATCATCCCAGCAAGAGATTGGTTTCCTAATGGTACTTGCTTAATCTGAAGTGTTTTCACCTCATTGCAAGACCATTTGTGAGACAACTCTGGTGAAAATGTACTCTGTCACTATGGCAACCAGCAAAGTGGATGCAGGGATGCCAGTCTCCACAAGGCTGCAGCTCAGCAAGAGCATAGCATACTGTATGTGAGGGGAAGTCCTTCAATAAAGCATTCCCCATCTCTAAAGAGGAACACAAGGCGATGGTGAGGTTTGTTCCTACCGACCCACATAGCCATCTTTTATGTCAAGAGGAATTATTGATACACGCTGGGGTATTCAAGTGGAGAAATGCTGAGGAGGCATTTCTATGTTAATTTGCCTGCACGGGAGGAGATGGTGGCATGTTTCGAACCTCCGAGGCTTTCTGTAGCAATGAAGGGGAGTGCTGTACTGGTAGTTAAAAGCTTTCATTCCTCACCCCACTGGCCGGCTGGTTTAATAGTGGAAATCTGTCAGCACTACTGAATCTTGGCGTAGGAGGAATGATGTCAAGACAAGAGGATGTCATGACATCTACCAGTGAGGGTAAGTATAAAACATAAAACCAAGGGTAACGACTGAAGTTAGTCATCAAAAAGCCACAAAATGCCCTGTTCTAACAAAATATGTAACTGTTAGTATATTTTGCAATGTTTATTATTGTTCCAACAATGCTGGTCAGAGCTTTTGACCAATGAATAAAGGATAAAACTGAATGCCTACTGTAGTGGACTTCAGAGCAAAGCACAGAAACTAAAGAGCAGCAAATCTAGAGCTGCAATAAAGACATTTATGGGAATCTAGGGAGCCTAGTCAATTAATCTGAAATGGCATTAATGCGGCAGCCTTCATAACTTAAGCACAGTATAAAGTATTGATTAATTTGCAGATAAATCTTTAGCGCACTTGACTGGACATGAATGATTGCACTTTTTCTAATGCTAATCATTGGTAATGGTAACAGCTTTCATCCCTGACCCGATGGGAATTTCTGCCACCATTTGTTCTGCACTGCTGCATTCAATTCAGACCATGACTGACAGGACCTTGATTATTTCACTCAGGTGAGTTGGTGACAGGATTGCACAACAATGGCTCTGGTTCCCAGGAGACAGGGCTGGTACTACTCAGAGGGGCACTGAAGGAAATTGCCATAACTTAACTGAAGAGATGAAGGTTTGACCAGCTATGTTTTTATTCACCCTTGGATCAAATCCATCTTTATGATGAGCACAGGAATTGTCCTGATGCACTAACCCGGGATACAATTCAATTGCGACAAAAGAGGCAGCCAGATAACACACTCCGCAAGTAATCACCTGATAAAATATTTTGCTAGTGCAGTACATCCAAGGTTGAAACGTATTTGACATTGACATCTCATTTTTATCACCAGGGAAGCAAGTAGTTTCCCTGCTCACATGCAGTGATTTCAAGTGGCATGTCAAAGCATGTGTAGAGGGTGAAATCTTGAATGCTTCAATATAAGAAAGTGAACATAACCCCTATGTATCAGGCCACATGCAGTTATGTATATCACATGGAGAGATGAAGAGCATATGCTACTGTCTGACAAATGAGGGGTTACTAAGGAAATGAGCCTAACAGATGCCCTTCAGAGTGATCACTGATGACACATTTGAATGTATGCAACAATGGGAGCAAACACAATATTTGCAGGCCATTTGAAAACAAAGGAAACATACCCCCATTTTGTTTGTCAACATGAACATGCATGCAACAACTTCCAATGTTTGGAGCAATGCAACAATACAAATATTGTAGAGGGGGATGTGTGCTCTTTGCAGTGTCTCTGTTATTGGCCAGACCATGTCCTATGTGGCCATTACAAATTCAAGTCACACACATCTGTCCATAGACAATGTGGTGCCAGCGAACAGGCTAACATATAGCCTATAGCTAACAAACAGCGTTGGGGTGAATGAAGCCGGCTTAAGAGTCTCCCTACCTTTCACCACGACCACCACCTCGGCACCGGCAGCTTCCTCCCCCTCCGCGCCGCTGCTGGTTGCGGGCTCGTCTCCCTCAAACAGCTGGTTCACCTCCCCCTGGATGTCCGAGGGGCGCCGGTCGCCGTCGCTCTTGGAGACGGTGAACCTCTGGCTCATGGTTGTCGCCGGTGAGACAAGCGACGGGTCTTCTTGCCACGGTGCGGGGTGACGGACAAAGACAGCGGAAAATGCTCTCGCTTCTCTCGTTATTGTAGTCCACCTTCCCCGTCTGGTAAGTTTACCTCCGACTACTCTGACCGGAGCGTACAGCTGCTCTTTGTCGGGTAATTAGATGTGCAAAAGCGACTGGACCATCTCATCAACCGGTGTGTGCAGGCTGCAGCACCTGGGTCCTAGAGCCGATGATTCCGGTTTTCAAGGTTCCTTGGCTTGTGGCGCCGTTTTAAGGAAAACGTAAACACACATTTTTTAATCACGCTTAATTATACATAACATGAAAAACGCATTGTGCTGCTAACTATTTTTATTTAGCGTTATTTTATATATTTTAAAGGAACGCATGCAGCCATATAGTTACGTTACGTTTCTGAATTGGCGTTGCTAGGCAACCACAGAACTGTCAGTCATCCAGCTGCCATTGGTTCTCTGCTGTAACGTTAAAGTGGTTTTGCTTTATAAATAGGCTAGTTTAATGTGTAAAAAATAAATCCTGCAACAGCTGGTTGCTGTCAGGGCTGGATTACCAACCGGCAGTGGTGGAATGTAATAAATAAGTACATTTACTTAAAGGTCACATATTGTAGAAAGTGATATTTCATGATCTTGTAATGTACCAAGTTACTTTTAAAAGTAATATTACCCAACACTGGTTAGGCCTACTAATAACGATAACAATGGCTCTGTTTTATTCAAGTGCCCCAGTAAGCCATGACAGAGAGCCAGCACAATGGCAGGACCCAAAGAAGCTAAATAGAATGAATTATTCATTCATTCATTCGTTTCTGTGTCATGCAAAATGTCATCCATAAAAAATACCTATTTATTTGTTTGGTCCAGAATCAAACCAGTGGCCCTCCCATCGCAAGTCTCTTGCCAGGAAACATGACATGATATGGCTGAAGCACATCATTTTTAAATAATTATCATTTAGGCAGATTTTATATTTTTGCAGTTTTCTGTATGCTGTCTTTTTGACAGTGATGCAAGATCATACAGTAGATTCAGATATTGAAACGATATTTCATTGTTTCTGTCAACAGTGTACAAATGTGTTTTATAGTAATAAGGGGTTCACCTCTGTAGCATTATTTTATTGTGGATCAACATCAAATATATGACCATATTTCACAAAATGCACAGGCAACAGGCATAGGGCAAGGGAAGGGCATACACTGAGTAGCTATTTAGCGAAATCTAATGCAATCCAATACCACAAAGGTTATCAGAATCTTTCTTTTTTTTGTATCATAGTGGCCTTAATCCAATTCAAGGCTGATATGGTGGCTGTGTTTGTGCTGTGAAATTGTATTACACTATATTGAGCAGTGTTTGTAATACTTTTACATCATGTATGTCAGTGATTCTATACATGGGGATTGACAGATTCATTTTTCTAACTGAAGTGTACACGTCCGCTTGTCACAGCAGGAAAACCTCAAGTGTAACGTTAACAATAATGACGTCTCTTTTCCTTTCACCTGTATCAATAAATTGTGTTAGTGAGTCATCTTGCACAGTGGCATTGCTTTCCTATCTGTGATAGGTGCTATACAAATAAACGTATTATTAATAGTATGCAGATGTACGTTCGTTTAAAGCCCTGATGAAGATGGGAACAGCCGTATCTGCTAACTTCATGTTTCATTCATTGCATATTGATCTGGCCTCTCTGCCATTCAAACAGATTTCCAATCGCCTACAAACTTGTAGATCCAATCACAACCGTTTATCTCAAATGGGGCGGGTTTAAGACGATGATTGACAGAGGAGAGACTATTGGCATAAACAAGCAAGATGGCTGACCAAACTGTGAAACTAGGTAAGGCTGATCAAATTAATCAAGATTCTGTTATAACATTTCTCACCATGAAGACCTATACAGTGGTCGAAACATTTTGGCTTTTTAAAGTTGTTATTTTAAAGATTTAGCCACTATTGTAAAGGCGATTTAATATTTCCTTCCTCGTTGCATTTTGGAGTGTCATTTGTTTATCTTAGTATGCAGATATTATTAATATTATTAGCTACACCAGTATTTATTAAGAAAAAAATGCTTGTCGTGAAAAGGGTCTAGGTCTGACATCCAGCTTTGGATTCATTAGAAGTTCCATGGGGGTCACTATCCAAAAGGGGAATCATTTATTTTCACTATAATTCCATCCATAAGTAACACAATGACAGAATGTTTGACTGTTTTGGTTATGGGTTTTATACACTTTCTGTAATAAAACATGTAAAAGCAAAAATCCTGTCAAATGGGAGACGCTGGGACATAAACTTATGAAATGGGGGTCCATAGTCTAATTTGTGTCAGTTTAGATGTCCTACCGCACAAATGGAAGTTACCACACCTTGTCGGGTTAATTTGTAGACAGATACATCGAATCAGAGAAACATTTAGTCTTTTCACCAAAACTTCAAAGTCTAGATGTGTTTCAGATGTGGGAGTATCTGCAGAGTAAACAGTTTAAATCCTGGCTCAGTGTGTGTTGCTCCACATTCAACTTTGCTCCTTATAATCAATATGTGTCTAAACCTTTATGTCTGCATTGCAAAAGTCTGCAGCACCGTACTAATCATTTATTTATTAAAAATGTAAAAAGAAAAAGAGGTAAAGTAAATCAATGTGATATTAAATAAACCTTGTTCATTAATTTAGTTATTAGTGAAGACATCGAATTGTCTGAAAGAGAGAATATATTATCTTTGCTGTAAAAAAAACAAAAAAAAAACAAAACTGTTGGGTTTGAGAGTCTATACCTTTAAAACAGTAAATCAAACAGGAATCAATTCCCCTCAAAACGACATTACATCTTGAGTCAGGTTGCACCATTTCACAAAAACACGATTAGTGTGAGTGAATATTTATTATAGCAGCACATTCACCAAAAACTCTCCCACTGTTGCTGAGCCCATTTAAAGGCAATGTTGGGGTAATAAAGAGTAGTCTCTGCGAGACACTTGAAGATCACTGGATACGTCTTTTTCAGTCTTCTAGACATCAAGGATGATAATTCGGAGCCATCACCTTCGTAATCGTCTATTGACAGGCAGCTGCCACCTGTGCAGGGAGTAAAAAAGAAAATGAGAAAAATAACAGGACTGACAATATAAATAATACTATTTTATATTGAATTCACTAATGTACATGACAATTAATAACAACCCCACAATAAATTGTACGAGTAGTATTGCATACTACATACAGATGGCACTGCAGAGAATAAAACATTGGTATCACTACCATGGTACAGCGCCACCACACTCTATACATATTGACTTTTTTTCAAATCTCACCGTGATCTGAGTTTAAGACCTGCGGTTTGGACCAGCCGATACACTCTGCCTGTGACTCAAACTCGTTCAGCTCAGCAGCAGTGATGGTCTTTCTCCTGCCTGTTAAAGAGACATATTTGAGATGAAAGCCGTGTGATGATATCTACAGTATACACAGTGGTGTAGTTGAGGAAGTGGGTGTACTTGGCAGATAAGTTACTGAGGAGGAAGTGGGTACACTCTCCTGTATATTCCAATGGATTTTTCGCTGATAGGTGGCCGGGCATATACTGTAAACCACCAGAAAAAGAGGTGGGTATACCCTGTATTCATTATTTTTTTACTTTCATTAACCATGACAGATAGGGCCTTGGTGGAGGTATGTGGTCTCTGAGTGCCCTTCTACAGTAGGTTCTTATTTTATCCCTCTGTTCTCCTTACTGAAGAGCATGAAAGTGTTAACGATGTCGTCGTCAACCCTCTTTATCACCATGCAGTCAGGACAGCCAGTCTGCAGCAGCACATCTGGAATACCAATCGCAGCATCTGTTGGGTGGTAATAACACACGGAATGGTTTACATTAAAACTATAATATAATCACATGAATATTGCATCTGTATCAAAATGTTACAAATTCAAATATCATTATTAAAACGATAAAATAAATTATATTAAAGAATATAACAAGATTGAAAAACATCACAAAAACAAAGTGCAACAACACTATTTCAGTGTCCTACAAATTATTTCAAAGCCTACAACTACCATTATCTGTGCATTGTTTAGAATCTCTTTTGTTATTATTATTATTATTATTGTGGTTGATAATAACACAGAATGAGTCAATAGTCTGCAGTGTAAATGTTTACAGCGATTAGTAGAAGCAGAGATAAAGTTAAACACCAGTGCTTACATATTAAATACAACACTTACTGTTGCTGTCGATGTCAAACATGTTGTTGTTGTCAAACAAAAACTCTTCTGATTCAGTTTCGCAATACCCAAATCTGCAAAGGATTTATGAACGATTTAACAAGTGAAAGAACAACTGCACAAGACATGATGATGTATGATGCACAGATACTCTCACAGTGTGATGCATCAGATTCATGCCAACAAATTTACAACCATTATAAGATAAAAGATTGCTTACATTTTATACTTCATGGTAGCATTGTAGATGTTCGGTGTGTCCTTAGATCTAATGTTCACTTCAATACTTGGCCAGAAAGCAGAATTCAGCAATGTTGAAACCAAACAGGACTCTGTGGACAGGGCTATGGTGTACCAAGTCCCAGACAACTGAAATAACAAAATAAGTGCATCTTATTTGTTTATTTATTTATTTTGACTTTATAAATGTTGGTTGGGTTCAGTTGAGTTTGTCTCATAAAGCAGTTAGTTATAGGGTTATTTTTTGTTGTAATGATTACGTTAGTTTTGCAATTTAAGTAATCCATTATTAAGTTAAGTTTTCAAATAAGCACTCCGTTCTTTTTATAACGCTACCGTTTGTCCCTCTTCTTTTTGTTGCCGCAAAGAAAGGAAAATCCCTGATATTCACCTTGTTTATGTTTCCTTCCATGTTAGCTAAGTATAGGCCTAGTGGAAGCCAGTCAGTGTATAGCTCAGCTAGCGAGAGGACAGCCTAATTTCATTGTATCTTGTACAATGACAATAAAGCTTTCTATTCTTTACATTGTGAAAGTAAGAAACTAAACAGTGACCGAGGTAACTCGCTGCATATTGAAACATGAGCTTTCAACATGCAGCGAGTAACTGTAATTCGGTAATGTTATACGAGCCTGTGTTTCATTGTTTTCATAGAGACAGTTACAGCTAATATGCCTCTCTGCCCAGATCATGGTAGCATGATATTGCTTCAGTCATTCTGTTATTATTAGCATGCAGAGTTATGGATTATGGGCCATAGATATTTCGTCTGTCATCCTGTTATTAGCCGGCAGAGTTACAGATTATGGGGCTGTAGACGAGGCTATAATGACGGTATACACACAAAAGTAGACATACAGTTGGATACTTTTCTCATTAAGTAACGCTGTAACGTATTAATGTTTAATAGCAGTAATCTTGTAATGTAACAAGTTAGCCAACACTGGTTATAAATGTAGAAAGAGACTTACATCTGGAGCTTTGTCCACTGGTTTCAGCAGCTTGTCACAGGCCAGTGACGCAGGCTGGCACACCGAGCTGAGACTCAGCACAACAACAGCAATGCACAAAGTCTTCATCCTGGCTCTGATCCCTCTTTGTCTCTCTCAGGTCTGTCTTATATCGATATCTCTGACCAATTATCTTTGTGCCACATCTACCCACCCCTGTCCTAACACCAACTGAATGTTAACCCTGAATGTTAGCACATTTCCTGTAAGCCTTTATGTTTACTTATCAAACAAACTGACGCATACAAATACTGCAGTACCCAAACTGGAGAAAGGGGACCAGAGGTCAGTCAGGGCTGTGTTTCCTGTCTGTTTTGCAGTTTTATAACAGTATGGTGTGTGCACCAACACTTTTTCAGGGTCAGTTCTTCTAAATTATGTCAAACCCAACTATCAGTGTCTCCCAAATCTATATCTTTATTGTCCCTTATGGGGATTTATACAATAAAACACAAAACACTGATGGACAACAACAAACAACGTGACATAGTTTACAGAGTGGTACAAGTAAGCAATGTAAGCAATTTGTGCAAAGTTCGATCTGAGCAAATAAGCAAACTGTGCAAATGAGCAATCTGTGCAATTTGCGATCTGCAGACAATATCATCGTCCGGGGACGAAGGAAACCTTATATCTCTTGGTCCTCATCTAAAACAGTGACCTGAGGGTAACAGTTGAAACTCTGTGATACAGGGAAAGCACTAAAATGGTAAACTATTTATTTTTTTATTTTTTTATTTTTTTCATCAAGGATGTGGCTCTGTGTCTTCCTGTTTTGGTTAGATAGCTTTTTCTTGAGTGCATACAAGCCACTGCAACTGTGGTTAGATATATGATACATGGCATGTATATTAGGAAAAGAAATGCTGAAAGTCTGAGGACTTCCTCAAAGGTTTCACAAGAGGACAGCACATTCAGACACGCTACACCTTTAACTATCAAACATTAGCCAGATAGGAAGCACAATGGATGTGGGAGAAGTGATCTACATGTTGTTGGAGGTGGTCATTGCTGTTAGCTGCTGTCTTGGTAATATTTTGGTTATTTTGGCGCTGTGGACCAGTAAAAGCATTCGACAGCCCACCTTCTGCCTTATCGTCTGCCTGGCTGTAGCTGACTTTATGGTTGGCTGCGTGGCCATACCGCTGGCTGTGGTGGTGGACGGACACGTGAAGACTTCATTCCACGGCTGTCTCTTCATCAGCTGTGTGGTCATCCTGTTGACCCTAGTCTCAGTTTTGTCTCTCATGGCTATTTCAGTGGACCGCTTCCTCCGGGTGTATATCCCTCTCAGGTAAGATCATTTTCTTATCTTCTAAACTTTACATTTGTATCAGTTTTTATCTCAAACTCATCTCTGACCCTTTTGCATGGCTTGCACTATAAAAATGCACTAATTTACTGTCCTACAATGACTTTTAGCGATATGGCCAAAATTTTCTGTCTGGATATCAAGTCATTTCATATCTCAATAACGATGTATATCACGATATAGCCTAGTAGGGATGCACTGATAGTGAAATTCTGGGCCGATTACTATGTTTTTTTGTTGTTTTTTGTTATTTATTCCCCTTTTTGTGCCAAGGAAACAAATTAATCTTCATTATAAAAAAATAACTATACTGTCTGTCAGCCGTTTTTCACATATCTTTGTATGAACACAAATTCAGTCATAGAAATGTACAAACCTTTATTATAGCCTAGCTTTCTTTCACATGACAAAAGATCATTTTCTGAAAAATAACTGTTACAAAAGCCTCTTTAGCCTTTTATATAGCACCAAACACCTAATTTCCTGCATTCTACTGGTTTTTTCTACACAAATTTGTGCCTTTTTCTGTATCAATTTGTTGCCAAAGATATAATGTGATGGAGAGATCTCATTGCAGCCAAGTTATGTCCCATAGAAGTAAGTAAGTGGTTAACGTTAGTAACATGATTTGAACTGCTGCAGAGTTTAACTGGGTTTTGAAAACATTCACAGCTGTGTGAATTATCTTAGATATGAAGCGTTCGTCACGCTCATGCAAAAATAATATCACGTTTAACGTTTCTCAAGAGATGAGACTAAGACGGAGCTCTCTCCTCTCCCCTTTCCTCTCTGTTTAGCCTGAATGCTTTACTTTACTCACAGGTGTGTGAATTAACCTGATTTGAAGCAGCAGTTAGTTTCTCTTCATGAAAAATATATTTCGGTGCATATAGGGGAAACACTGACAGATAAACATCGGCCACTGCTACAGTCAATGATCCCAATGTCCGATACATCAGTGCATCCCTATGATATAGCATGTTTTCTGTTATTAATATATAAATAGTCTATATGAAATAACCATATGGTAAAGCTTATTTTGTATATTCCTGTGTTAATTAAATACGTAAGAAATGAAAAGTACTGAGTTAAAAAAATTTTTTAATCCAGTTATACACTGACTATGTTTACATACATGCACACAAATACAGAGTAATCTACAAAAGTTAGATTTAACTACACTGGGGTATTCAGTGTAAGATATTTGAGCTAGTATGTGCTTGTTATTATCAATTTAGATGATGTCATTGTGTAACCTGATATCTTGATATAGTAGGCTATGATTTCATCATGATACGTTTCCAATGAAAGATGATACATTCTTATATTGAATTATCACCCAGCCCTAATTTGTAATTGTACTGTGCATGTCTTTGAATAGACAATTGATTATATCATGAATTACTTTTTCTTTCTTTTTAGGTACAAAAGGACTGTGAAACAGAAGCATGCTTGGCTTGTGGTCGCAGCATGCTGGCTTGTTGCAATACCACTGAGTTTTGCTCCCATGCTTGGATGGTACAACCATGAAACCTTGTCTAAGTCAGACAACTCCACTATTGTCTGCCAGTTTATAGCTGTGATCCCCATGTCATACCTGGTTTACTTCAACTTTTTTCTCTGCACCCTGACACCTCTGTTGGTGATGACTGCATTGTACGGCTACATCTTCTGCACCATCCGTGGAAACCTTCGAGAGAAACCAGGCAACGGTGCCCAAACGCAGTCTCAGAACTACCTAAAGAAAGAGAAACAGCTGGCAGGATCTCTGTCTCTGGTCTTGGCTCTGTTTGCCCTGTCCTGGCTCCCTCTCCACATTATGAACTGCATTGTTTACTTTGATGGGCCCAACAATGTACCGTTGAAAGCTTTCTATGTTGGCATCCTGCTTTCTCATGCTAACTCAGCTGTAAACCCAGTTGTGTATGCGTTCAAAATACAAAAGATCAAGACAGCGTACCTGAAGCTCTGGAGACAGTATGCATGTGGAGAAGAAAACCAAGGATCTCAGACAAGCCAGACGACAGACAACAATCTCAGTAGCAACATGAACAGTGTGGCCAAAAATGAGTGAAAGAAGATTTCCTTGTTTGTTTGTTTGCTTCTTTGTTCTTAAGAAGCAGGTTTGATTGACTGAAAAACACATGAACATTGTGTGAAAGGTTAAGAAAGTAATTTACATCAAAATTTATGAGGATGATGTTCTGTGTATTGATACAGTAAACACATCTAGCCAATTGCACTGAAAGATCTGTTATCTGTAAGGATGCAGGATATGGATTTTTTTCAGACGATACCAAAAACGGATGGGCGATACTGATAAGATACCTGATAATTTAAAAAATAAGTTCATATCCTGTTTATGCACACCTGGGGGTAAGAAAGGTTAAGATACAATGAGCAAATATGGATGATTTATTATTCCAAAGCTAAGAATTCAAATTAAATGCTTCGACATAATCTGTCAAAGTGTGTAGATGTTGCACTTGTTAAGTAAATATGTATATATACATTTGCCATTATCGGATGATAATTTATCGGTACCAATATCGTGCATCCCTAGTTATCTGTTATGTTCAGGAATGTGTGTGTGTGTGTTCTGTATGTGTGTATGTGTATGATTGTTGCGAAAACTGTCTTGCAGAAGGAAAGGGCAACTTCCACTTGTCTTAAAAGCTTTAGTTTAGTTTCATATCACTGTTCTTTCTGTTCCTACTCAAGTTCCAGTTCTTCATGTCCATTTCAACAGAAAGCACACTGTGTTAGAAATCACTTTCACTATCTTTGAACATAGAATACAACTTTTGAGACTAGAAACCTTAACTGATAGATTCAGACATCTTAAGCATGATTGTCATTGTCATCATTACTTGGGGAACATTAATTAACATTAATTGTACTCTGTGTGTATAGCCCTGCAACAACTTTTTTAAGACTCAGTGTTTTATATTTGTTCAGACCACATCAGACATGTATGGTAATATTTTAATCTGTAGTTTGATCCGTTGTTGTATTGGATTGGATAACATATAGAAATCTGTTTATAATATTTTGTTCCCACCTGGAAAAATAAGTAGAAAAAAACTAGGCTACACATTTCAAAAGAGTGCATCTAACACAACAACACCACAAAATGCAGCTTAAAAAATGACCAGAGGGTTGAGGCAACTCAACAACAATCGAAGTTTCACAAAGCATTTATTGCAGAGCTGTTGTATTGGATGGCATTATGTTGTACAGAAGGTCGTATTTTCACCATATCACCAATACGCAACCAACTAAGCATGAGCAAAATAATGTACAGAAGATGTTATTATTTGAGCAGGTTTGTAATAACTGATGTATTTTTGTATTTTTAACAAGCAATCTCAAGAGTTCTTCATGCATGTCTGCTAAATTGAAGAAAACATCCAACGTAAAACCTGTTATGAAAGTGACATCCATTGGCAATGTGCATTTTTGGATTGTTTTTAGTTTTATAATTTTACAGTGTCACAACGAGATATTTGCAGTGCACCCAGAAGGAGTATAATGAAAAAAAAAGACACCAAACCTCCAGCTTCTCAGAATAAAATTGTACTGATGGTAACACTGATACTTGCTCATGATTTTATGGGTACATCGATTTATTTTAAAAAATGAATACAACGTTTCTTTGACTCATCAGTATTTATTTAATTATGCTGTCATTTGTTTTTATGTTTATGTTTGTCTTAAATTCTTATTTCAGGAATCCAGTTGAAGTTCCTCATTGTTTCTGTGTATGTTAATTCGATTTCTTATCAGATATTTGCAGGTTTGTGGTTAGTTGTGATAGTTAGGCCCTTAGTTTCAGTTCCTCAATTTAAGAATCTATCGTATATACAGCTCTATTTTCTTATGTAATGTATCTGCAGTCAAAATAAAATGGTTTAATGTAAATTAATACAGTCTTTTAGTGATAATTTACTTCCTGCCTGCTATAAACAGTTTATGCATATTTACGAGCCACCATTCTCTGACTAAATGTATCATAAACTAATTTATTTAGTCTACACAACACTAGTGCACTTTCAAGCAACTCTCCATGCAGCTAAATGTGATATGGCATAGTTTTTGCAAAAATGTAAACCACAATGTCTCATTTGTTATTTCTGCATGCTTGACTGTGGCACATTTGACAGAAATCAGAAATCAACCCTCCAGTCTGACTGAGTATACAGACAATATATACATATATAATGGTCATGCATTTTCAAAGTGTATTCATTGAAAGAAAGTTGCTGACTTTTACAAGACCATACAGCTTAATAACTAACTTTTTACACACTGGATTTATAGAGTGAGTCATTGTGTAACCTTTTCTCAAAGAGTATAGAATGTCTATGACATGTGACTTTTTTCAGCAATGCATCAATTCTGTAACAATCACACTGAACATGGAACAAATTCAATTATATTAAGATCGATACGTGGATAATAATACAAATAATGATAAAGTTTATTGATACAGCAATTTTCAAAAACAAAGTTACAAAGTGTTTTACATGGTCGAACCAGGATTAAAACATTTCAGGACTGTGATGAGGCAGTAAAATAAAATTACAATAATAAAATACAATCAAAAGACGGTAAGATAATTTAAAATAATAGAAGCACAAAATGGAATAAAATACCCCCAAATTATATTGGAATAAACTGATAAATTGTATGTTGGAAATAAAAAAAATGTTTTAGATATTTCATAAACTGCATCACAGATTTCTTCGGCCTACATGAAACAAAGTCAAATATTGACTTGTATCTGGCATCAAATATCAGCATGATGCTTTTTCTATCTGCAAAACAAAATGTCATTCTTTAATGTGGTAATTCTGGGCTACATATTGCACAGATTTTACTTGGTATTATTATTATTGCTTGGATTATTTGATATGCATTTAGTAATCTGTCAAACAAATTGATTAATTATTCTGTCGAAAGGCTGCGGCTGAGCTCACAAGTTGTCTTAAGTATTATAGAGTTATGCACTGTAATCTCTGGTGTTGTTGGATTGCTTCAATTTGTTGGTGATCTGATTGAATCCTGATGCGATGAGACATTGACTGTAAATAGGCCATATAGTTACTTAGGAGTCCTTTGGACTAACTAAATTCTCTAAGACAAAACCTAGGAGTCCTAAAGTTAGTTTCTCTGAAACTCCCCCAGCTAGGAGCTACTTTTAGCCTAGGGATGTTTTCTGAATATGGCCCCAGATACACACAATTGAGTTATGATAGTCTTTGGCCACAAGATGGCATCAGAGTGGCTCCTTCACCACCCGGTCATCTGAGTGAGCTTCATTCCAAGCACACATTGTACCTCTCAAGGAAGGTAATAGACTGTATAGTTATCACCTGAGTAGGATTTACTCCATCCCACAAACTATACAACCTACTACCTCACCTTGCTAGGCTCAACTTCAGGCACCAATAAATATCCTCAAAAATAAGACTTTTATAGACCAACTTCAATACATGTCGTTGTTAGAATAGACCAGTTCCATCATAGTGTCTGGTAAATATATAAAGTCTTTGTTATGTCTACAGTCTTCTCCTCAGAGGTGAGGGACAGGCTATATCTTAAATCTACTTTACTCCATGAGTCCATGAGTTCCTTTATCCACGGAGCCTCCCATGTGCATACAGGCTTCAGCTTCACAGCAGATCAGCCTGTCACCTTAGGAAAGACAGTAGATTGTATAGTTATCTCAGAGGGAGGACACAAACCCCACAACTATTCAATCTACTACCTCAGCCTTAAGGACAGATACTTTCGCAGATAGCAGTGGAAACTTGTCGGTCGAACTGTGAGAAAAAAAAAGAGAGAATGAGGGAGTTTTTAGTTTCATCAGATGAAAACAATGGTTGAAAAATATGTTCTAGTCTGTGTAGAGGCCAAGATGTGAAGGTTTTACCCATAGACTGTATAAAAAAGATGGACAGAGCTTCCGGGCCTGAAAAGTGAAGCCAATGCGAAGTGCCTTAAACCCGAATTCTTTCTGATGACCAGCAGGGGGCGACTCCACTGGCTCCAAAAAGACATCTGGTATACAAGTCAATGAGAAAATGAGCCGACTTCTCACTTGATTTATTACCTCAGTAAACAGTTTCATAATGAGTTTATGGTCTCAATCGCTAGTTTCAAGTCTTC